>VMKM01001359.1:0-150134 GCA_008360985.2 Macquaria ambigua
ATTACAGTAGGTGTGTTTTTCTTGTGTTTGTGATTGTAATTGCCTGCCAACATAGGCCATAATACTGAATCTATTTAGGATTTCTACATTAAACATATTGCTTAATGTAATATATTAGCCATTCAGAATACCAAAGACAATTCTTACATATTAAGTTCAGGCAAAATTGAAAAAAGTAAAATCATTGTCTGCAATATAAGTGCACAATTATGAGATTATCTTCATGACTGAAAGCATGATTTGTTCTCTTGGAGCTATAATAATCAAATTTCTACCAGAATCTTTATTTTTTTGGTTCATTCTAGTCAGACACAGTTGTCTTACGCTCATTGCTTTGAATAAAAAACAGTATTGATGTATTGGTAGAAAAATATAAGGATTATAAAGACAACATAAGCCTCTTTCACCATAAGTTCCAATTACAGCAAGTTTAAAACTGGACCCAGGTAAGATGGCTGCCATATGGTTCCATTCTGGAATGGCAAGTTATTATTCTATGTCACATCTACTGTTTAATATCTATGAGTACCGGTGTTGCGTTGGGCAGTTTTCACCACCCTCTGCTGTGCTTTCTGGTCTAAGACAGTTTCCATGAAGCAGTATGACCATAGATGGGTTTCAGAAAATTATAACAATACAACTGGTACATAAGCAGTGTGTGGCAGGTGGATGGATTATAATTATGAGTTATAAATGATGTAAGTGAAGTGAAAGTCACTGGTTCAGGACCTGGATGGCCTGAGGGAAGAAACTCCTCCTCATCCTCTCTGTTTTGGCCTTGAGGCAGCGGTAGCACCTCCCTGACCACAGCAGAGAGAAGAGTCTGTTGTTGGGGTGATGGAGGTCTTTTATGATCCTCTCAGCCCTTGCCCTGCACCTCCTGGTGTAAATGTCTTGTAGGGCTGAGACTTGACATCAGCTGACCGCACCACCCTCTGCATGGCCAGGTAGTCCCTCTTAGGCGGTATTCACATCAAATCAGGAGTTGCCGCGATTAGCACAAGGTTGTGTGGCAGTGTGGAATGCTACATGGTAAACAAGGTTCTTCTGGACGTCTTCTGGTCTGATTTTACAGATTGGCCACCACAAGCATCCCCTGCGGTCCCCTCTGCTGCAGCCTAAACGCACTACCCACGTTCAAATGAATGGGAGGACTGATTTGGTGTGAATTCAACTTTAGTGCTGCTCCCAAACAAGGCAGTGATGCTGCATGTCAGGATGCTCTGTACGGTGCAGGTGTAGAAAGTCTTTAGCACCTTGAGGTGCAGCCTGAAGTCCTTTAGGCGTCTGAGGTGGTAGAGACACTGACGGGCTGTCTTCATCAAGGTGTCGATGTGAGGGGACCATGATAAATCCTCTGTGATGCAGACACTGAGGTATCTGAAGCTGTCCACCAGGGCCATGTTGATCCTGAGGGATTGGTAGTTCCTCTCCTGCTTCCTCCCAAAATCAACTATCAGCTCCTTAGTCTCGCTGACATTCAGTTGTTCTCCTGGCACCAGTTCTCCAGGTGAGTCACTTCCTCTAGGTAGGTCTTCTTTTATTGTCAGAGATCAGGCCCACCACAACTGTGTCATCAGCAAACTCGATGATGGTGGTGGAGTCAGACGTGGTCACACAATCGTGTGTACAGGGAGTACAGCAGGGGTCATCCTTGGGGGCTCCCGTGTTGATGGTGAGGAGGGATGAGGTGTGGTTGCCCACCCCCACCGCCTGAGGTCTGCCCGTCAGGAAGTTGAAGATTCAGCTGCATATGGTGTAGTTGGGTCCCAGGTCTTCAACCTTCGTGACGAGTCTGGAGGGGATAATTGTGTTAAATGCTGAGCTGTAGTCCACAAACAGCATTTTAACATAATTCCCCCTCCCAGTGTCCTGGTGGGCCAGGGCAGTGTGGATGAGGTGATTTATTGCATTGTCCGTGGATCTGTTGGAGCAGTATGCAAACTGCAGCGGATCCAGGGATGGGGGTAGTGAAGAGGCGTTGAAGTCTCACCATGGAGGTCATTTCGACAGCTGGGATGGGGTTTCTTTAGTTGCAGAGGGAAGTGTTGATGCCAAGGTCACCGAGTTTGGTGATCAGTTTGGAGAGGATGATGGTGTTGAATGCTGAACTGAAGGTGATGTGATTATGCAAGACTGTTCCGAATAGAACAGACTGGAAACAAATAGGCAGATAACTACTTATTTGCAGAGATGCTGAGCCTCACGTTGTGTGTGCCTTGTGTGTACTGTCTGGATGCAGATAGTATTTCATGCAAATATTATTCCAAATATATTTTCTACTACTGTGTTTATTGTTAGGCACCAATATACTAAGAGAAATTCCTTGTATGTGAAAAAACGACTTGGCAATAAACCTGATTCTGATTCTGATATTTTTGTTATTGTTGCTACACGCTCTATTGATATCCTTAATATCTTATTCTATTCTAGTTTCTTTTTATTTTGTATTTTATTTTACTCTTTTAAAATCCCATTTAAATGTGTCTTTTTACATTGTCCTTTTTTTTATTTTTTTTATTTTACATATTTTGTCTTATTGCCTTCTATGTTGTATGTAAAGCACTTTGAATTGCCTTGTTGTCAAAAGGTAGTTCAGTCAATCAATCAATCAAGTTTATTTGTCACATGTAATCATATAAGGTACAATCACAGTGAAATGTATTCCCGCCACTTCCTTCAATTTGTGCATTAAAAAGATTTCTTAAAATGATTTATTCCCTTCACAAATGAACTAGCCTTACCTTGCCTAAATAATTACAACACCAGGCATACTTCAAACAAATATTTGCTTTTGTGCTGCTTTAAAATACATTTAGGTGGAGGGCTCTGGAGACAATGTATTATTAAGACACACACCATGTACTGTATATTCTAATTAATGTATAATAACCATTATATCAGAGCTGAAAGACACCGACTTATAATAACAGGCCAATGTTTACCC
This sequence comes from Macquaria ambigua, assembly GCA_008360985.2. Classification (NCBI taxonomy): domain Eukaryota; kingdom Metazoa; phylum Chordata; class Actinopteri; order Centrarchiformes; family Percichthyidae; genus Macquaria; species Macquaria ambigua. The sequence continues at coordinate 2,948 of VMKM01001359.1, forward strand.
GACTTGGAGGAATATCTGCTGTGTCGACAGAATCCAGTCATGTTCATTTGTTGGGCTCAAGTTTTTCCTGAAAATTGGTAATAGAATTTGAGCTTCATTTTAAGTGCAAAAGTTTTTATTTTGGTGACAAATTGCTGTTTCCGGTTTCCGTGTGTCTTATTTGGGTGGGCTTGACGCTGCTGTGTTTAGTACAGCTAGTGCTGAACTGTTACGATGTGTCAATAAGTTAAAAAGGTGGACGGCACCAATGATGAGAGGCCCCCTCCGGTACCTGAGCAGGATATTAGAGGTTTGTTTAGACATTAAGGAGACGTTCATGACAGAGAACTTGTGGTTTTATTGAATTTCCGTTAAAACCCGGTCGCTATTTTCTCAACCTCTCAGTCAGTCACTCTGAAAAATTGTTATTATCGCTGCTTTGGACATGATGTCCGCCTGCTGCCTTTTCCCTTTGAATTTGTTTGTTTCCCATCGACATTTCATAGATAACCAGTGTTATAGATCATCTATTGTTGTCACTGTTACTGTGTTGCTTAAATATTTCTTCACTCCTGTTTGAAATCGCCGTTTAAAATACATGGCAAAGCAACTGTTTCTCAGTGAGGTGAGGTGGTATGACTTACCCCCCACCCCCCCATCCGCATCAAATACATAGCCACAAAACTGCGTTGTATGTAAACGAACAGTTTCAACAGCACAAACAAGTATTTTGATAACAGTTTAATCTATGAGTTTTGTCAGCGGCTGTTTACGAAACAGCAGCTGTTTTGGAAACCATTGCATTGTTAAAACCGTGATACGTCCAGTTAGCAGGCTGTAGAGCTAGCAAGCTAACTAGCTACTTTTATTCCTAGTAACACTGCTAGAAAATGGAGCTAACAGTTACTGCTCAGCAAAACATTGCCCACAGATGCATGTGCCTGGACAGAAAATCCCCAGTTTAATTAATCATTGTGGAGGTTTTTTCCTTGGACTGGGAGACATTTCGACGACATTGTCATCGGAGAGTTTGACAGGAGTGAAATATCCCCACTACTGTACTGTACTTCGGTTTTCTCCTCCAAACCAAAGCAAGATGGACTCTCATGCGGCTTGTCTGTCTTGTCAGAGCTCAGCTCGACATTTTGCACGGAGATGAAAATGTGTGTTTAGAGGTAGGAGCACATTAGGTAGGCAAACGGATCGTTTATTCGCATACCTCACAAATTTTGTGCTGTTATTGCGCGAGAAGCTCGGTACAGTAGCTCAAGACTTCACTCCCAAAACAGGCAGTCCGATGGGGCATCAGCAGTTTTACCTGAGAACACAACTAAACCTCTGCGCAGCAAAATACTAACTGCAACTGTGCCTGCTTAATTTAGGCTGTTTAATGTTGTATGAAATGCAGTGGTCGCAGGGTTTTGGCCTACATGTTTTGGTTTTGGCCACAAGGGCGGATCGACTGCACGATTGAAGTGATTGGTAATCAGATCAGACAAAATGTCCCACCGTACTTTGAAGCTGACGAGGTCTTGTGCTATGTAGTGTCACTCAATAATGCTCAATTAAAGTTGCTGTGCACACATTTTTCCTGCAGCCGAGCTCATGTTGTTGGAATATTGTTGCAGAGATGACAGTGTAACGCATGACTGAGAGCAGTGTCTTGTATTTTATAGGTCATCGTCATTGCATGACAAAGGCTGTGGCAGATTCATCTTCATCACTCATCCAGCATTTCCATAGCTTATTCTTCAGTAAGTATCTGTGTTTTCCAATCGACGTCCATAAATACAAACACTGGCATCTAGTCTTGATGATGTCCAGAAGAATACAGTCATTAAATCATTCAATCATTGATTGCTAATTTCATTTGTGTCATGTTTAGAAGACATTGAGAACAAGTGCAAACCTGTTGAGAAATAAAAACCAATAAAAGGAAATATACAGAGATGCTTAATTGTCAATGTTAAGTAATTCAGCTGATGTGTGTGTGTTGAACATTAGAATGTACTGCAGCTAATATTCTTAATTGTAATTAAGTTTTTGATACAACCCTCTCTTGGTTTGGTTAGATACATAAAGTTGAATACAGTGCATCAAGGTGAGAAGAGGCCAGGTGCAAGGTTACTTTTCTTGACTTACTGACATTTTGACATTGTTATGCTGAATGACTTATAATGAGTTCAACAGTAGAATAAGCTTCTGTCCACACTTGAGAGTGCAAAGGTCAAAGATACACTGCCCATACAGCAAATCCAATTATTGTACTGTGGTGCCCCCATGATATTTATAAAGAAGTCTTCAATTCTCAAAATCTTTTATGTAACCCTTTCCTCTGAAATGTGGTAACATGACAGAATCAAGGAAATATTTCACTTATAAATCACTTTACATAACTATTGAATTGATTGCCTGCAGCAGTTCTTGAGGTCTGTGGATAACTGACCACTTTCTGTTGTGACTTTGTGCCTGTTATCTTTTTCACAACAAAATTATCTTGTGCAGCTCTTGTAGTGACCAGTAACAGAGAAGAGCTTGTTGCCCACTGGTCAACAGCAATGACTAGTAAAAGTCTATGTTCTCTGTACTCTTTTTGTCAGATTCAAATCATTAGTCATGTGATGTTTTCTTCCCTTTCTTTGGGTCACTTGACCTTTTTTAACTTGGACCTGTGCGTAACGGAGGCTGTGTACTATACTCTAAATTCAAATAATGCCTAAAGGAAGGAACTATTGATTTTCTTACTAACAGAACCAGGTAAAAACAAGTTGTGGGCTGTGTCACTCTCTACCTGGTACTTAGTGCAATACATTCACCCTCCGCCATTTTATTTGAGAGTCCCAATTCTTTGTGTGAAATGTATGCTCTGAATAGTGCCCTCAAAAAATGTCCACAATGCAACAAAAAAAGCAGTGTTCATGGCAGGTACAGTACTTTTTCCTAACAGTCCCACAGTGTGATGAAGACTATTTATTTGATGTGAAAATAGCAGTGGTGTCACCTGTCAGTGATGAAGCAAAATGATGATGATTTATAAGTGTCTGAAAACTCAGTTTCACTGTTTTCACACTCAGTGATGTCATATGAAAACCACAAGCTCCAAATACAACATAGTTCAATCTTGGAACTACTTTTATAACCATGATTAAACATCCAATTGTGGTTGTAGTTAAAGGTTAGTTTTTCCTCAATATCCTGACTTTGGTTCCATTAGGGGATGACCTCAATTTTCATAACTGATACATTTTTGATATAGCAATGTAAGCTGACATCTTATGTGGGGAAAAAACACATTGGGGTTTCCAGTGGGTTGCCTAACAGGTAGGACTACCACCATCTGTACGATATTAAAACCTTCACTGTCTTTATTACCATCACTAGGAATCGCTTAATGCCACTGGTCCCCCACTTGCATTGCCCCTGTCCCACCAGCCTAACTGCAGAATGACTTTTACATAGACCTACATGCAACGCTTTTTCTTTATTTTCTTTTACAAATATATCAGCTGAGATTAAGATCCACTGACAGACATGACAAAAATGTTCATCTAGTGTGGCAGTACAAACAAGTATAAATGTTTATATAATATATGTTTCCCTTTATTTTGGGGACGCTAACTTGCAGAAAAGCAAGTCTTAAATTCCCATGATCCTTCTGCTTAGATATTTTTATTCTGGTAAAACAGTTTTTAATTTGACCCCAAAATGATCAAAGCTTTGTAAAACAGTTTTGTCCACTCAAAACAGCAGCAGCTAATTTTTCAAAATTACATTAGCTTATTTTAAAATTCAATCTCATTTCTACCATAGCGTTAAGGTAATTGTAGTTACTCTATTCTTTCTTCTACAATTTATGATATTAGTGGGTGGTTCGTTTCTGTGTATTGTTGATGTGAGATTCACCCAAACTGCATAGAGCGCCTGTTGCCTGCAGCTCTACGTCTTACTGGCTCGGTGTGGCTGCATATTCTTTAACCATTTTACTTGGAAAACATTCAAACTGATGTTCCAACAAAGTGCCAAAAATGTCCCAAATCCTATAGCTGCTTCATAATAAGAACAATCAAGTGTGTAGGAAATTAAGGCATGGATGAAAATAGTAATTGTCCTTGATTGTAATGATGTCCGTGCAATCCCAGTGAGACATTCTGGACGTATGTACATCCACTTAATATTTAATGGTATCAATTCTTCTCACTGGTATATCAGTGCTGTTCTGTAACCTGTAGACCATGATATGATAGTGGGCGGTATCTAATTCAATATCTAAGTCACTACTAAGTCCAGCAGCTATAAATGACATCCTTTGCAGCTGTGTTTCATGTTACTCATGGGTCCCACAGTAGGGGGGATCCGCCAAGGCAAGTTAAGGGAGAAAATTAGCATAGTAAATGAAGGCTAATGAAATGATGGTCAGTGGGGGCATAATTTGGCTTCTTCACTTGCTCCCTTGCTCATGTTAGGATACATTAAACCAAATATAGACCGAAGCTGCAATTCAGAGGTTTAAAGAGACTAGTAGCTTTAAATCAAGCCCACTTTGATAATGCCTTCAGTTGTTTCTGAGAGACAGAGATCAGCCCCCATTTATTTATCATTTCTTTTACTACAGCTGGAAACCAGTGACAAATTCAAGAGTTCAACTCATTTTGCTAATTATTTTTGATAACCATGTCGGTACTAAAAAGGACATTTTTGTCCAAATATTTGGACAAATTGTATTTTGATGCTTTGACAACATTGTTTTTCAAACTTTCAAGCCAATAAAGACCTTTGAATCAAAATTGAATTGAAAATTGACATTTAGACTGAATTTATTACAGATCTGTATCTCAGTATCAGATCTGTATTGATATTTATTAACATGTTTTAGAAATATGGCCTTTAGGAGAGTTCCAGAGGGATTAGTATTTCTTTTTTTTTTTTAATTTCCTGCCTTCTCGGACAGTTTTGCATCCCTGTAGGTTAGTTTCTGCTATTTACCATGTTATGAAACTGTGCGCTTACATTTCCTGCTTTTTTTTAAATTTAATGTTAATGGTTAATATTTGTATATATATTTGAGGGTTTCCACAGTAAAGAATTGGTCTCTAATTTTAAGATTATGTAAAATGAAATTTCATTAATTAAACTTAATTTCTATTTAATATTATTCATTATTGCTGGTATAACAGTGTTACTTGGTCTGTCTGTTGACCTGTAAGACTAAAGGCCAAAATGAAAACAGCCGCCCCATCATTATTTTCTATGTACAAACCCACAGCGGCGGCAGCTAGGCACACACCAGTTCTCATCGACGCGCCGCCCCGCGACACTTCACACCACTCTCCTATTTTCAGCCTTGCTGCCCTTGAAATAAACAGAGAAAAAGCTGTTTAGTACTTCAATACAATGTTGGCCCAACTACAGACATTATTTACTAGTTTGTTGCTTGCTTTTCACTGTAGTTTTAACTATTTTACGTGTGCCTGCATTTACAAGGCAGCGGTGCTGCAGCGGCAGTGTGTTTTGCGCTTAAGGGCATGGCAGGAATGACACAATGCCTATAGACATGGTCACATTATCATTGGTGCAACCACCTTTCTTACAATAGGTGTTCATACAACTTCAGTTCATCATTCATGAACTATAACAAAGGAATACTCCTAGCAATTAAAATAATCTGCGAATATCACATCCATGACACAGCCAGGTCCAACCCACAGTGGGAATTGTAAGGGGTTCAAAAATGAGGTCTTTATCAGTCACAGCAAAAGTTCACTTGCAGTCAAAATGTGATTACTAATATCAAATTCCATACCTATTTTGCAAACCTGCTTGAAGTCATTAAATGTTTTGGCCAGGTTGTGCACAATACCAGTAGTTATTATCACACTTGCAATTACCAACCTCCAACACTAACTATTTTGGCAGCAGGTATCTCTGCTTCCATTAGATAACATATAACTGATGATGCACGTCAGGATGTTTTCACTGTGCATGTTTTGTATAGACATGGTCTTATGGTGTGCCCAATCTGTCGTCTTTTAGGTGCGGTAGTACCATGAAGGGTGGAGGAAGGGGTAAGGAGCCACCTGTTGCAGGGGAGGTCACTGGCAAGCGCCCCAAACGCAAATGCCTGCAATGGCACCCACTTCTCTCCAAAAAGGCTCTGGATTTCTCTGAGGAGGAAGAAGAAGAGGATGAAGAGGAGCTGGAGAAGGTGAGTGTGTTTGATGGCTTCATAGGTTGGTTAATCACCTTTATCCATAAACTGAACAACAGATCTGTCCGTTTATCACATCAGTGGGACAGAAAACATGGTATAGCATTGCATCGAACAGTTTATGAATTTGTCATCAGCAGCCAGTGCTGTGTGGCCAGGACCAGGGCTCGCAGCTGCAGTGTGGAAGCACAACAGAGGAAGTGGAGGAGGACTCGAATGAACAGCGGGCACGGCGGCCAATGAACGCCTTCCTCCTCTTCTGCAAACGCCACCGTTCCCTGGTACGGCAGGAACACCCTCGTCTGGACAACCGTGGGGCAACAAAGATCCTGGCTGACTGGTGGGCTGTGCTGGAGCCCACAGAGAAGCAGAAATACACTGACATGGCCAAGGAGGTGAGACTGCTCTTTGACTCTTGCATCTGTACTAGATTATTTTTAACTCTCTCTTAACTTGTTAATTTCGTACATTATTTTCAGTTATTTAAAGAGCTGGTGCAGCTTTGTTGGCGACAAGCTGTCGTGTAGACCTTTAGTAGTGTTGTAAAAAGAAAAGGTGAAATGTTACTTTGAGTTAAAGTACTGTACCAGCTTGTATCGTATGTGTGGCAAAGAAAAGCCAAAGCAAGAAAAGAAAAGTCCTACTGCACAGACATTTAAAGACTTTTTTGTTTGTTTACTTGCCATTTCCAACAGGAGAATTTGATTTGATTGACCTGTTGCAATATTTGGTGATACATGTTTTTTTCTGCCATTATTCATAATTATAATAAAGAAAAAGATTTGATCGCTACAGGTTGGCATATATGTTAGATGGTGGCAAGGAGGCAGTATTGCATCAAAGAGAAGAATCACCTTAAACAACCAATTTTAAAGGTCCTAGAAACCTATTTTCTCAATCAGCTTCTTTCTGTGAGTGATGGGGTCCTACATGAACGTAAAACCTTTCTGCCAAATTTGGAAAAGTTATTTCACATGAGCAATATCTGGAATTGTGTTTGTTTTTGGTGCTTTCTCAATGGTTTGAGGTGGGTGGGTCTAAGTTGGAAATAGGTGATGTCACGAACTTACATGCACCAATCACAATTCAGCTACATTTGAATCAGAGGGTACATCCCAAGTCTCTTAATTGCATCCATGTTTCCCTCACTTGCATCTTTTCCAAACCATGTGAGGAGAGAAGAAACGAGGAAATCTGTTTTTAGAGAAATGAGATGTCCGTTCCTCTGAAGCGTCACATGAAGCGTGTCTACACACATGCGCATTGCGCTAATACTAATAAAGGCAAGTTATCACTGGCAGAGCAGCAGTGTTTTCTCTCTGTAGCCTGTTACCTGTTTAACAAACACCTGCACACACTTAAAACTTGAGAGTGATACACTTGAGTTTAATCTGGTATCTGTCTTCACTCCGGTATGAAACTCCAGTAATTGTTGTGATGTATCAGATCAGTCTGATCAGCTGCAGCGTCCAATCAATAACTGATATCCAATAAGGGGGCGTGTCAGCCATTAAGAGCTTTCCGTGAAGGCTGCTCTCGTGTATCTTTGCTCATGGCTCCTCTGAGATCCCTCCTCAATCCAGAAATAAGAGCTTTGAGACGGCCTTCTAGATGGCGGACCAGAACGACTTCCGGTTCAAGCGAGGATTGAGGAGCGAGGAAATATCAAATAAGAGACTTGAGATGTACTCAAAGGCTGTGTCTGAAATCACTCCCTATTTATTATATAGTGCATTGTATTTATTGTCCGCCACTTTGATTGACTGTTTATGCACTATATAGTGCCTCAAAAATGTATACGAGGGAATGAAAAAAGTGGTGTCCATGCCACGAACACTACTTTTTGCTCACAATCCCACAATGCAATGTATGGCATTTGATATATGTGAAAATAACAATCGTACAACATTACACCTGTCAGTGATGACACAAAACGTCGATGAGTCATATGTGTCTGAGCTCCCCATATAATGTGCACTGTTGACTGTCTGTTATGTGGGCAGTAGTGAATGAGGGAGAGATTTCAGACACAGCCAAATGGCAGTTTGTGGGTTATTTGTTTATGTTGCCAGGCCACTGTCAATCAAATCTGATCAAACCACACCCATCCAGTCCTGATGAAGCAGATTAGCTGAATTTTTGACTCTTGTTAAACTCTTCATAAATAGTACCTAAGGATGTTTTTTTTCATGAACTTTAACTTTAATTGTTGCTAATTTGACATCAAAATGTAATGTCATAGAGATATACTTTGATTTATATTTGATGATTTGAAATCAGGGGCTTTACAGTATTGCTTGTAACCAAATCAATTCGGGATGTTCTTTCAGTACAAGGATGCCTTTATGAAGGCAAACCCAGGCTACAAGTGGTGTCCCACCACCAGCAAACCAGTTAAGAGCCCTCCCTGTCAGCCAGTCAGCAACCCCCGCAAAAAAGTTTGGTCCTTCTCTTCCAACTCATCCAAGGACTCCACCACTGCCAAAAAAGTGCCCAAAACGGACAGCATGCCACAGTTAAACTTTGCCATGGCAGGTGTGTATAATAAAAGATTGTTCAGTGACAACATGACAAAATGCAGGATTGTTTTTGTAACTACTGTCATTCTTTGTCAGATCCTACAAAGATGGGAGGCCTTAGCATGCTGCTGTTAGCTGGGGAACATGCCCTCACAAACAGAGAGGTAGGTCACTGTTGGAGGCCACCGATGGGTGCATCCTTGTAATGCACCAGCTCTCCAAAAGGTGGCATCAAAGACTAATCACTGATGTTAGTTTTATCTGTGGCCACATTATGCTTTTGGATTTTAAGAGTTTTCTTTTTTTATTTAACAGACCGACTAACCCCAGTATTGTTTACTTTTCTAGATCCCTTCCAGCACTAAACCTAGTTTACCTGACACAGCCAGTGAAGGGAACTCCTTTCCAGGGGATGAGGAAGAGGTGTGTTCTGAGACCGTATTTCTCTTCCCCCTATACTCTCTATATTTTAGACCAGATACTTGAGGTTGTGTTACTCTCTACTAATGTGGTCTGAATAAACGGAGATTTGTGAAAAGTTAAAAATGATATAACCGCAGAACTGATTTGTTTAACCCTCTTTGAATCTACAGATGTTGTCTGGGACAATACCGAACAGAGTGCCTGACATTACTGAAAGCAGGGTCAAGTCTGCCCTTTCCCCACTGGCAGAGGTAGGACTGAATTTCAATTCATGAGTGATGTACCAGTAATCATAACTGAGCTATTTACATTCCAAGACTATATCTGCAACCTTTCTAGTCATTTTGGTTCATGACCATATTGTAAATATGCAGAGACAACTTTAAAACAGTTGCTGACATAGAAACCTTTTCCACAGCAGACATTTTGGCATGTCATAGCAGGAAAAGCACAGGTTTAATTAAAAATGACTGCATAACATTTAAGAGAGCTAGATATCCAATGTGAGTTCCTCCAGTGACTGCAAACACAAGATTAACCTTTATTCAGTCATATTACTTCTTGGTTAAAAACCAAAATGATCACTGTTTATGCAATAAATGGCATAATCTAACAGGCAGTTTGATGCCATGAAATTTGCTGAGCAAATACAGCGTGCTTTCAAAAGATGAGGAATGTTCAACTTTCATGAAAGCACCGGATGACGTCAACCAGCCAGTCATTCACAGAGTTTACAATAAAGTGACAAGTAATACAGAGCAACAGAGCGTTTAGATTAGTTGAATTGCTTTGCTCTTCCAGGCTTTCAGTGTGTCCTCTCTGGTTTTAAAACAGCGCTTCAAACAAACGGGGGGATAGTTTACCACACTAAAAAACTATATAATGACAATTATAGCCGCTCTAAGGTCTTTCATCCTGACAGGATTCCTGACAGTGTCGATACACTCTTATTCCATCACTGCAGCTCAGAATAGCATTAGGCGACTTTGTGATGATAATTGGAAATAAAAAGTATCCCCTCTGTTGACTTAAATAATAATAAAAAAAAGAATCCACACACTGTTAAATAGCTTCCATGATTAGAAATGCAACATTTCAGTGAGATGGACCTTTTCACGCATTAAGAACTTTTCTTCTCCTCTTGCCTCTCTGCTTTGGCAGCAGAAACAGTATTACATTAATTTTAACTTTTGCATAGTCAGTTGTTTGTAATTGTTTGTTCATCATCAGACAAAAAAGCAAAAATACTCACTCTATACTCAAGGCATATATAATCATTTCCACACTTAGCCTTAGCCTTACTTTCGATCATTTGGACATTATTTCTAGTGTTTCTATAGCTTCCTATTCTATCCTAGTTATGTGGTTATGTTGTTTACGTTTCACCTTGTTGAATATCAGTTTTTGATGTTGCTATAACTAAAATTTCCAGTGGATGTCACCATATCATCTCATATCATATTAAGAACTTCATTCATGTATCTGATGATGTCGCTTGAACTGCCCCCCTCTTTCACATTATCGCGCTCATAGCCTGACTGGAAAACTCAGAGTTAACAGCTGGTTAACTGTTAATCACCAGCTTCATGATGCCAGTTATCCAGGATCACCAATATTGTCAGTGAAGCCAGGTGTTGGAGCCATTGTTGTATTTTTTGTATTATTATGTGTGTACTGTATATGAATATGTTCACTTGTGGTAATTCCCTGGTTGCACAGTAGGTGGTGTGTGGAGTATGGGGAAGGTATAACTTGACGCGGTAATCACACAGCAGGTGTGTTGGTTACCGGAGGAAGCGCACAGTTTTTGACCGTTGGATGTAGCATGAGCTTTTGTTTGTTTGTACTTAAGTTGTCGATAAAAGCGCATATGAATCGCCGTCATCACGGTATAAAACCCTGTATGGTAAAGAAATAAATTCACTTAATGTGTGGCTATACAACAGTTTGGAAATGTGAATTATTGAACGATGCTACACAAGAGGACGCGTCAATTAGGCCAACTCCGGTATAGCAGCCGCTCAGTGGCTTGTAGGTTTTCTTGTTTGGTCAAGTCACTACACCAGGTAACCCAAAGAGAGCCAGACTAAATTGAACTTGCTTCGTGCTACAGGCCGTAGGTTTAGTCTTTCCTACAATAACAATTAACATGGTGAAATTTGTTGTAGAAAGTAAATATTGCTGAAAAATAATAGCATCTGCAGAAAGCTAAGCAGTGTGATCTCAGAAAAACATAACAGGTGACAAAGCATGTTACTGTATGTTCACAGTCATCTCTCTCTGCGGCACCTGAAGGAAAACCATGCAGACAGTCCGCTCTCTTCCAGCTTGCTGAGGTAAGGCATTTGACCGTTTGCATAATTCAATATTAAAACTATGAAAAGATCTGATTGACCTGATTGGGCTGTAACATCAGCTGCTTGTTTATGAGTGTGCTCGTTGCAATAAAGCGCTAAAACTAGAAAATGTTTGCTTTCAGCTGACACTGATGTTTTGTTACTTGTAGTGATGGGAAGTCTTAACTATGACATTTGCTCCCTTCATACACATCTTTGGTTGGACCGCAGCAAAGCAAGGCCAGCCTTATAAACAGAAAAGTCTGTCCGTGAGTGAGTGAATCATGAAGTTACACCATTGGTCAGTTGAGGCTTGGAGTTTCCCCATTGGCCATTGCTCTTTCAAAATGAATAGGCGCAAACGTTTGTTATGTTTTAGAACTCCAGATTCTATGAGTATAGGTGCAGCCTTCAAAGGCTGTTGTTAGTGGGCTCATCCCTCACTCGTGCAGCTCTGAAGACTTTTAGTCTACGCCCACTTACTACAGCAGCTTTTCTTCAGCTAGCTAAAGGAACCAGTGGGGCACACTGCTTAGAGGGCTGTGCCTATACTCCGAATCTGGATTTACGGTACGTAACTAACGTTCTATGTGGTATAGGCTTCACCCTCTAAGGCTATCACTAGTGGGGTAAGGGTGAAGCAGGATGTGGTCCATGCCCCACTGGGTCCGTCCAGTACCCACAAGCACAAACACACACACGCAGTGGCGCATCACAGTACATCATAGACAGAGAGACAGAGACAGCACAAAGCAGAGTAGAAGACAAAACAGCTCTCCATGTGCTGAGAGGCATGAGGGAGAGCACACAGTTCAAACGCCCCCAGAAAACAATCTGACAAAACACTCAACAGAGTGAGTCATAGAAAAACAAGAGACATCCCGCAGATAGAAACAAATGAAAGAGCAGGGAGAGCTAATAGATAATTAGAATAAGTTCTCTTTCAAATCAAACATCTGAAGATATAAGTGGAAAGGTTTGTTCTTGCAACTGCATTTATAGTTTGTTTAACGTTTTCTCAAACAGAAAATTGCAGACGGACATTTAATATCCAGGAATTCACATTACAAACACTACCACTGACTATCACTGTAACAATTTGGCCACAATATAGCACATTGACCATACACAGTCCAGCCATATACTAGGTTTGGACCTAGTCTTATAGTCCTTTTATCCATATACTCAACAGTAAATTGTATAGATCAGAAAGTAACTGTAAGGAGTGGCAAAATGAAGTGTTTACTGCAGTTTATTTAACTATGCACGGTGACATACAGACAACAGTTCACTTGTTACAACTGTGTCAATCATTGGCATAAATCTGATTCTATGTCACATGACACAGTCTTTAATGCTATCAGTAGATCCACATATACGTCAATATAAATGTCTGCTTAGAAAAGGTAAGGATTTGTCAAGGGCACTCAGTAAAGCAAGTTTTTGTGACCAGTAGGAGGAATAAAGCAAATTAAATTTCTGATCAGTTTAAAAAGAACTATTGAAATTAAACGTAGATATGTATTATTAGGGGCATAGATTGTTGTCATTTTATATTTATTTGTTTAACATTGAGTTTTTTGTTGTATTTTGTAAGATGTGCTTAGCATCTGAAGCTGGAAAGATGGACACAGTCGTATCTCCGCCTGAGGACAGCTCCTCTCCAGCCTCTCTCCAGCAAACTCCAGTCAAGCCAGAGATCAAGGAGGAGAAAGCAGACACTGACGACTGTCGTCCCTCCTCTCGCACATCTGCCCTCTTACCTTTGCTCTCCTCTGTCACTTCTACCTCCACTGATGCCATTCCCCCACAACTCAGCAGCCAAAATGCACGTGTCAAAAACAAGAGCAAGAAAAAAGAGGTGACCAAGTCAAATGATAACAATGAGATCCTTTGCCCAGCAAAGAAGATCATCAAAAAGTGTAACCATGCAGAATCAAATGTGGACAGTGTCTTCAGTACGATTGAGGCAGTGGCCAAAGGGGCCTGGAAGGACACAGAGGTGAAGCCCAAGAAGAAGATCCAGAGCAGCCCTAGTGGTGGAAACACTGGTATGCCCAAAAAGAAGAGCAAGCCCAAAGTCAAGACCTTTGTCGAAGAAAAAGAGGAGGAGATGGAGGACGACAGTGGGCAGTGTGGGCAGCACAGTTCCTCTGAGGTGGAGATGAAGGAAGAGATGACTAACATTAGTCCCAAGACAGAAGCAGAAGAAGCAAGTATAGGAAGCACAGACCTTCAGGGCAGCATGGCACAACCCCATCACTCCCCCTGCAGCCCCTCACCTGCTAAACTCAAAGAGGAGGACAAGGGGAAAGAGAGGTCGAGTGAAGGGACCTGTGAGTCCAACACAGAGAGCCGCGGCTCCAGGAAATCAGAGCGGAGCTGCAAAGGCGCTTTGTATAAAACCCTTGTTTCTGAGGGAATGCTGACTTCACTGAGAGCCAATATTGACAGAGGTATCCATTTTGATTAAAGGGCCAACTGGTTAATAAATGTAGGAGGCATAATCCAGTTTCTGTATGTTATGTAGTTAATGCATATCAATGAATGATCTTGTCCCGTTTGTCTGAATATTTGTGTGTCTGCAGGTAAAAGAGGTGCTTTCCGTGCTTCTGATCATGATGCAAACTGGAGTGATGACAGCTGGACAATTTCTCAGATGGGAGCTAATAACCCCAAAAAGCTGAAAAAGTCCAAGTCCAAAGATGAATCTTCACAGGGGTGAGTCATGTCTCCTCTTATAACTATGTAGTACCTTTCTGTGTAGCATATAGTGCAATCATTTTTCAGAGTCATTTATAGCATTCTTTCCTTTGGTTCTTCAAGCGAAACTCCAGTATTTTTCAACCTGGGTCTTATTCTAATATTCTGACTATGAGCACATTGCAGCTTTACATATAACATATATAACTTAGCTATTGGAGCTAACTGCATAGGGATATACTTCTGGGGCAACCAGCCAGCTAACACAATTAGCTGCTTATTCATTAATACCAATATATTATAGACATAACTTAACAAGCCTGCTGGTGAGAATATCCTTGTATACAGATTTAGGCTCCTGTTTTTACGTTAATACATCATGTGTGTCTGACTTTATTATGTATTTAGTGAGGACGAAAGTAGTTTTGATGCTCTAACTGTTTCCTCTATAGGACTAGACAAAATACTTTACCAATCTCTGTAGAGAAATGTATAACTCATAAGATTGTTTGGCCTCTGTTTTTAAGGTTAGGTTAGGCTATTGATTATGTGCTCCCCTATGTAAACTCTGACCTTCACTTGTCAGCCTAGGGAAACTGGAAGAGGAGTTTGAAAGGAAGTTTAACAGCTTGCCACAGTATAGCCCAATGACATTTGATAAGAAGGGGACTGCTGTCGCCAAGAAGAAGAAGACCGACAGCTCCACTGTCCAAGAGGAAGTTTTAAAAGCCGGAAAAGGTAAGAACAAAATCAAAGATTTCTCTACTTAATAAACACAATGACTGTTCTTTAATATCCCCTCATCTCATCCATGGCCCACTCTGCAGCTGTTAGTAGAGTCATGTTTTCCACGCTTGTGGTGTTCAGGACCACTTCTCTCTTTAAAACAAAAACATTTGGACTCCATAACATAGCATTTCCATGCTCTTTTTTTCTTTGTTTTTTTGCTATATCAGGGCCATCTCCATCTCAGAAAAAGACTTCATTCCACAAGATTGTTAGGAAGCACAAACACAAAAAGGACAAACCAGGTGCAGTGGACAAAGGTGAACTAGAATGTTGATGTTTGTGTATTATAAAGCAGGGATGTGAACATTTTCAGAGGTATTTAGCAGATTCCTCTAACAGTTACCCATTACGACATTTTCTATGCAACAGTTTGAATATCTAGTTTATTGCTTTGAAATCCCTTTTGGTGAAAAACCAACTTGAATTAAAGCACAAGAAAGGCCATTATTTGTAATAAACAAGGCTGAGCTACCCAAAAGAATAGTCTTCATTAAGATTTAAAGATGTATGTACTGTGTAATGTAATTTATGTACTACACTCACATGTTTCAACTTGCACCATTTATATTATATAGAAATGGATATATTCATGAGAAATATTCATTAAGAATTAGCTGTTGAGACCTATGTACAAATAGTGCACTTCCATCTGGTTAAATCACAATGATACTAAACAAATGAGCAAAGAACTGTTGTCTCTTTAATGACTGAAACTAATGTGTGCCATTGACTTTCATTACTGCATATTTGCAAAGGTCAGATCATTGAAATCTATTCTGAACCTTTTCTCCAAAACAGTGGTACAGAGTGATTCCACCATGCTGGATTCAGCTTCAAAAGCCAAATCATGTGCCCCCATTGCCATAATGTGCCCAGATGTCCAGGGCACCACTAGTATGGAGATGCTAGTTGGTAGCCAGAAGAGGAAGGCTAGGAAGACCAAGATCACACACTTGGTGCGCACCGCTGATGGCAGTGTGTCTCCAGTCGAGGGTGAGTGATGAATGATTGATCGATTGATCAGTAAGTGTGGGAATAGAAAGATCTGTCTGCCTTTGTCTCTTGTCCATAAAGTTTTAGCCAGAATTTACCACTGTATGTTAAAATTATACACGCAACACGTAACATTATGAAGATACTGAATACAAAACTTGTTACTTGTCTCATTGAATTTAGGTTCAGTTGTTAGTTATGTTCTCTTAATTTTTCTTTTTGCTTCTCAACCAGTTCACTCCTCTTTTATGAGAACATGTATGTACTAGTGAGACTGGAGCTAGAGACAAACTGTGTCCAACAGCCCAGAGTACTTCAGACCAGTCATAAAGAGTGACATCTTGTTCCTTGTAAAGCCACATGTTCGGCTGACATTACAAAGCGTTTTGTCTAGACAATTAAAAATTAAAATATGTGTAAATGATATTATACTTTCTATACTTTCTTTCTGTTTGGATGGGAGGGAACTGAAAGTACTCTGTAAGTCACGTTTTACCTTATAAAGTAAATAGATACTAATTAGAATGAGTAAAAAACTTTTCCTAGCATGGCAGACGCTGATGTCTCTTGAAATGTTGTTTTTTAGTGAAAGTATTAACATTTTGAGTTCCTGTTTCATAGATCTGAAACAGATATGCAAATGAAATGCTCTACTAATGTCATTTTTAATAGTGTTACTGAGAATTGTAATTGTTTTTTTTGTTTTTTTTACAGAGGACAAAACTAGGGACCTGAACCAGGAACAGGATAAGAAGCCATTACCCCAACAGAATTTATGCAATGAAAAAGGGTGCTACAGTAATCCCAGAGAAGAGGAGGCAGAGAGGAGCACCGTACCGCAAGAGCTACCGGCTTTCTTCAGCTTGGCAGCCCTCGCTGAGGTAGCAGCCATGGAAAACGTTCACAGGTAGACACAGTCTAGCTTCTATACAACACTGTTGAGTAGATTATAAGAGTCAATATCATTTTCATATAATTTCCTTTATGTGCCCATTCACAATAATGTTAAGTGACTTATAAACAACCAATAGAAGATGTTATAGGCTATAGAAATATTTTGCAAAATACTACTGACAACAAAAACATCAGCCTCACCCAATATTGTGCTGAAATTGTCCATTTTCTAAAATAGATTGCTAGCAAATGCAACTGTCTAAGACTTCTGCTTGTTGTCATCAAAAACCATCAGCTCCCTATGTAATGTCACATCTCAGATCCTTTACATTGGGCTTCATGCAGGAACCACTTATATGAACAGATTTGTTAGACAAGTTGTCACATTCACCAATCTTCTCGTACTCAGAATTTTCTCTTTGGTATGAAAGAAATGTACGAGTGATCCAGGTCTGCTGTACCAGTCGTATGCAGATAGTCTGTTTTTCTTCACAATCTATTACACTTCTGTGAAAGTTCCAACAGCTACCTTGGGATCCTGCATCCTCCATTAGAACACCAGACTGTACACCTATAACAGAATGTATTCTCTCATCCATCTCCATGATAATCACATTGACTTGACTGCCTCCCATTTTAGTCATGGACCACTTTGCTTTAGCAAGATGTTTTTTGGCTTCTTACTAAAAGTTACTACTAAATTTCATACCTTTCCCTCTTTATTTCTGTCACAGCATGGCTCTGTGGTGACACAGTGTGGACAGATGTAGTACTTTCTCATTTTTTCAGGTCCCTAAATACAGTATGTTACATGTTCATCTGCTGAGTCTGACTTGAAGCCCTGCAATGTGAAGTTCTATTTAGTCTTTGGTAACATTTTTTGGAATGAAACAAATGTAGCAGAACAGGTAGCCTTACATAGCAATTTGTTCGAATGAATGTGGCATTCATCAGGTTGAAACAAGCAATTTACAAGTTTGTGCAGTTAAGATGGTTTGCTGAATCCGACTTGGAACACTCACAACAAAAAGTGAGGTTAGAATATGCAAAGGTTCTTGGTTCATTCAGTTCTCATTATGTCACCCCTCCTATAAAGTAGCATCTTTCTCAACACTCTGCACCTCAAATCTGACAAAAAAGACAGCAGGCACAGTACTTTAAAGCAATGCCTTGTGCAGATTCCCTATATGCTTTAATTTCAAAAAGACACTGGCTATTTGAAAAAGTGTGAACACACTCTTAAGTCTTCTTTAATGTCCTGTTTCAGAGGCCAGAGAGGCATGGCTGAGAGTCAGAAGAAAGAGCTCGCCCAGACTCCAGTCCTCATCTCCTGTGCTGATCAGTGAAACTCTGCTGCTGTTATGAGAGGCCACAACATGGACATTGGCAGTGGAGCTTTACCTTCCTCAGTGGTAACCCCACGCTGAAGGGAGACTTGATCAGGAAGCTTTGGACAGACTCCACCTTCCCCTTGTGGTGAATTTGCTTGAGCTCGGGTTCGTGGGGGGGAGGGCACCCTCTACTCCTCCTCCCTGCTCCTCGCTATCTCAGTGTTTTCCCCGAAGCCCTCCTTTGGTTTGAGGGAGGATGCCTTTCTGAACTCCTCTCACCCCCTTAGATGCCCTGTTAGGGCCTGTGGAAGAACCAAGCTGTCCCCCAGTGCATGGCTTCCCTTATAGAGATGGTTGTCATGGGTTTATTCTATACCGTTTTGTCAAATAGAGGCCATTTTTAAGGTCAAGTCTTGCGATTTCAAAATAGCATTTTAGGTAGGGAAAAACCCCAACACTGCATTTGTTTTATAGACGAACACAGCTTTCTGTTACCTTTTTACCTCACACACGCCTACTTAAGAGTTCCCTCCACCTCTGGTAGAATACCTCTGTATTTGAATAGCTCTTATCCCTCCCATTCCTTCCAGCTTCAACCCAAAATGACTTTAACCAGGGTAAATTATCATGATGATCCCATTACTTGCTTAGTGTTTCCCTGTGGTACACTAATGTGGTGTACTCAAACTACGAAGAAATCATGGTTGAGTATTTGATATGTACATTAAGATAATGCTACTGTAAAACAGTATGTGGTAGCTACAAATAATCATGTTAGACTGAATGTGTAAGAATAGACCTGTGCATACCCTTGCATCTGAACTGGAGTTGACTATAGCTGAGGGTGTTTGTTTGTCCTGTTTATCCTTAAGTAGTAGGTTCAGTGTCCCTGTCAGGCTTATGAGACAGGAGGTCAGCTTAAAAACTGCTTCTTGTGATGGGGAGATTGTGTGAAAGTGATTCAAATATAGCCTTAACCCTCCCACCTAGACCTGCTTTGCCACCACAAAGCCCTCGACCAGCTTGTTGCTCAATGCCGTCACAGTCCTAAAGTCAGTATAAACATTTTTGGACAGTGAAATGCAGTTTTTGTCAATACTTGATCTTATTGCAGTTTGCGTAGCAATTAGAAAGGTTAATTCCTCGTGTGCAACTTATTTCATGGAATAGTGTTTTTTGTTTGTTTATTACGTAAACACTGCACTAATTTGTAGCTGAAGTTTGAGTTGGTCTTGGAAGAGTAATAAAATGCCTTGTCTCCACCAATCACAGTGTTCTTACACCATAGCCTCTCAATAGTGTCTTCACTGTCCTCGGGACCTGACTAAAGCCAGCCACAAGCTCCAGTGTAAACGATCAGGAGTTTGTCAATCTAAATGGATTGTTTGTTTTATGAAATAGTTTTATAATACATGTCTCATCAAATGAGAAATTTGGGAAAAAAAACACAATACAGAAATAAAATGTTCTGTTTTTCTGATTTAATGCAGAAACTAAATATTGATTTAATGTGTGGAAATCAGACCACGCTATGCTATGGTTCCTCTCAGAGCTAATGGAGACAAGGCATTTGGTAATCATTTCCCCATTTGTTTCCTATCGGCCTTTTGAGATTTTATTGCATTGTAATGGTCTCCACAGAGGTCACATGTAGTCAATGTTTTGATTTTTAGAAGTATTTATATTTAGATGCAACTTTGTGTTCTTTATTTTTGGCTTTGTTTTGTTAATGTTTGGTCAGAATCATTCCATTTGCCTCTGTCTTGGCCATACTTTTGTTTACAGTTTATCAGCTGTAGTAGTGAGGAAAAATAAGGACAGATGCAGTTAAGCTGCAGGTTTGTTGTCTTCCCAAGGCTTGGTGGAACCTGGAAGAGCTGCCCCAGGCTAATGGAGGAGAACTGAGAGCTTCACAGACTCCCCAACAATACCCCTCACCTCCTTACCTAGCAGCCTTTTGTTCCTCTGTGTAGAACAATACTTAATTTATCACATTTTAGATACAATCACATTTATAACTTTTATAGCTCTTTGTTTTCTATTTGATCATTCTTCTGTTAAAGTGTGTGCATTTATAATGCTCTTTTAAGTAGGTCCTCTTTGTTAACTTCAGTGGTTTTTCCTGAGGTCAAGTTTACTGGATTAAGAATGTTGTCAAATAAGATCAAGCTCATAGACGGTGAATGCATCTATGCTTACCTGCTAAGCACACTGGCGCTACCGTCTCTAGACAATGAGCTTGTCTTTTCACCTCTGGAGGTGTGTATTTGACTGCGACTGCATCACCATTGCTTGGTTATGTGTTAAGATGTGTTCATAGTGCTTTCGGACACTTAATGACAGGACAGACAAATAAGAAATGAATGGGTCTTGGAGAATTCATGCGTCTTGAAATAGTATTTTTCCTAAATCAAGGCATTGTTACATGGTAATAATGTTTTGCTTATGTAGGCCCTTGTGTGCAAATAGTGCAGCATATGCAACACATCAATAATTCCTCTCTAAATTTGTCCTTAAAATCTAACAAACTAACTGCAGAGGTTTCCCAGGTAAGCTTAAGGGAACCACAGCATGCTTTACAATAATCCTAATAATAAATGGTATATATCTTTTTTCAGATATGAGAGAAAGTTACATCAAGGATGATATCATCCAAGCAGTAAACTGTATAGTTCTTCCACTGGTGGACATCAGTGCAGTTCTTTGCAAAGACAAAGAAATTGTCTTCCCCCAAAATAGAGATATATTTGCTTATAGCAAGTGAGTTTATTGACATTTGCCAAAGAAAAGGGAAAGGTATATTCAAATGGAAATCCTGTTTAAAAAATAAAAGAAAGCTAGCATAACAGTTGCACTGCATTTTCTAGGTGTGTAAATCTTCAGGTAACAATATCAGCACAATTCATCCTGTGTATCTAATGGGATTTCCTTGGTGTTTGAGCCCAGAGATGGAATGAAGTGCAACAAAAGGGCACCACTCAATGCCTCTTTTAATATACAGTATTGCACCTTATGACCCAAACCAAAATGATCATGGTCTTTGAAGAAAATATATAATTTTTACCCACTCTGTGGAAATTATGCATTTTAACTATTACATATGCGAGAATCCAGTCAATAACAAATCCACACATCTACCGAACAGCCATAATACTGTCATTTCCTCATCCCCTCACTTTTTCTATCTAGAAAATGCTTCTATAAAGTTGAAATTCCTATATTAGTTACCTAAATGACTATAATACCCTTTTGTGCTAGTACTGTCTTCTTGAATGTAATCATTTTGTACCTGTATTTTTCTAATTCAGTCTTGATTGTACTGTATGTATGCTATGATGGTATACTGTTCCCTAGGTGCATAGTTCGTTACAACCAACAGTTCTCATGACAGCATAGCTGCTGCGCTGCGAACTCAATGGAAATGTGTGGAGGTTTTAGGTCCAAAGGACTTACTGTACCATGTGAGCATCCATGAGACTGATAACTGAGAGATTCTTGCATTTTGAGTGGTAGAACAATAGCTTTCCCTGGTTTGCTACTTCTTTTTCCTTTGCAGTAAAAGTGAACGTCTGTTCAGGACAGTTTATAAAACAGGGACGCTCCTGCAATCAGATAGAACAATTGAATGCTTGAGTTTCAACTTATTTATTACTGTTCCTTTTTATAGGTTTAGCTGAATAAAAAACAATAAAATATACAACTGAATATGCATCTATTTATACATGAAAGTGTATAAGATTATCTACCCTTTACTGGAATGTAGATCATGGCTTCCTTGTTTTTTTGTGAAGAAGAATTTATGTTATTGGTAATCATCATGACAGATGTGTTTTTTTGATTGTTACAGCCCAGTTGTTAAATGCAGCCATGCCTTACTGGAACCCCTGCTTAGTGAGGGATCCCCCAGCCACCCACCCTTCCTACCCCACCCACAACTCCTATGTCATAACACTGTTTGCTGATGCAACTATTATTCCTTTTACACTTTCTGCTGACGCAACTATTACTTCTTGAACACCTATTAAAATAACATCTATTATCTGTACATCTGTGTGAAAATATTTTATTGTTTATGCTGATTTGTTAAACACATTGTTCCTCTAATTGGACAGTAATAGGCACCTGTAATTGGACTGGACTTGGGTCATTATTTCCTCCCAGGGTTATGTTGTAGTGTAAGCTGAGCCTTTGAATGGTAGAACAATGCTCCCATAAGGGATTCACACAGTAAGGTTTTGTTTTAATTAAAATGTCCATTTATGTTAGAGAATGTTACATACAATCAAAAGTAATTTTATATTTATTTATATTTCTTACCATGGACAATTATACAGTGCTGCAGTTATACATGTCTGAACATTTTGTGTAGTTACATTTATTCAGAATGTGACATTGGCTCTGATCTGACATTCATAGGCAAAATCAGATTGAAGAATGATGCAACAAAAAACAATTTGGAAATCTGCTGTTAAACGAAAGTTGTTTTTTTTCCCAGAAGCATTTGTATTATGTTATATATATATTTAAAGTATACATATACATGTTGACAGACTGGGGTTCGACAAATAACAATTAACAATATATTTGTATTCAACAAATAAAATATGCTTCGGTCGCAGTTGAAGCCGGTTTGCTCACGTGACTTTAGTGTCACATGACAACGCCCTGTTCAAGCTACTTTGCTAACGCTAACAAAATGGCAGCGTTCTTACAGTGGAGAAAATTTGTCTTCTTTGATAAAGATACGGTGAAGGATCCTATGGATAATGGGAAAAACTTTGCTCTTCCAAGCGGAATATCGGCGTGTGACTCCGGCCGGGGTCACATTGTTCTGGGAGATATCCTTTAACAGCACTAATTGGCTAGCTCACCTAATGTTATTCTAGGTTACTGACAGCTGATGCTAGCTCCGACTCAGCAAATGTGAAAAGAAACCTAAAACCGAGGTAATTTGGTTCCTGTCAAACTTTACCTTAACAGTAAATCGAAGCAATGAACTAAAGACTGAACGGTAGAGCCAGGCTATGTTCCGTTTTCGGGTATTGGCAACAGCGTCACACCAAACTGTCTAAAAATCTTCCAATTAAGTGTGGACCTCTGTTCGGCAAGGAGCCATAGTAACGTTAACTTAGCAAACTTACTACTTTACAGGCAGACGATAGCAAACGCGTTATCCAGTTTAAAGGTGGACATTTTATTGAAATAATATTCTGCGTTTCGGATCGTCTGTATTCTGAGTTTTCCATTGGTTTTTGACAACATTTCCAACGTGTCATGGCGTGGCGGTATCATTACTGTTACCTAACAAGTAAGTCAGTGTATGAACAAATAAGTACCGGTCCTTAGCGTGCAGATTTGTTAAGTAAAGTTTCAGTTTATCTACAGACAAACGTACCCTTTAAGAGTAGGACATGTTCTCTCTCTACACAATCCAGCCATGGCTCTATACACCACTACCATACAGAAATAGGCCTACTACATTATATAATTGGTTAGGTTAGGGATAGAATTGAAAGGAACAATCTGGTCTAGCTTTGGTTCCCATATTCTAAAACTACTACAGGAATGACCACTCTTGAACTGTGTCATTAAAACTCTCACATTCCCTGCTTACTGCATCTCTTATTACAACTGTACTTATCCTTAACCTCCATAATGTTACATATGGATGGCAAGGTCTGGCTGTTGACGCGCTCTCTGCAGTTGACATTTTTTCAGGCCTACAAGTTGCGGGTAACACACCTCTACCAGCTGAAACAGCACAGCATCCTTGTATCAGTGGGGCAGGATGAACATGGAATAAACCCACTAGTAAGTGTGCAGTTCTCCAGAGAAGCCTAAAACACAGAACAATTGTGTCAATGTTTTTAATGGACCACCACTAAACTGAATTGGTACTCATTTTTCAGGTAAAGGTCTGGAACCTTGACAAGAGAGACAGTGGAAATCCTCTCTGCACTAGGATTTTCCCCGCAATTCCTGGCAACAAACCAACTGAAGTGTCTTGCCTCAGTGTACATGAGAACCTCAACTTCATGGCCATTGGTAAGACACAAAGAAAGGGTCAGCTTTCTGCTCATTGACCGAGTAATCACTGTTTGGCTAACATAGAGTAGTTTTCTCTTCCCCGTTTATAATGGATGTTGTGTTTCTTGACAGGCTTCACAGATGGCAGTGTGGTTTTGACCAAAGGTGACATCACCAGAGATCGTCACAGTAAAACTCTGACTCTGCACGAGGGAACCAGCCCAGTCACAGGCCTCGCTTTCCGCCAAGTGGCAAAGGTCACACATCTGTTTGTTGCCACTCTGGAGAAAGTCCATGTAAGTCTGGTCACTCCCAGAACATTGGGCTGCATGGAGAAGATAAACCTTCTCAACTTCCAGAGCCTTGCTTTCAGCTTAACCATCATTTGTCACTTTTTAACCAGCAAGTCTTATAGAGAACCTAATGATGGTATAATTTTCTCAACCTGAAGATGACCAAACTATACAATACTTCAGCTGACGTTATGAGTTTTTTTTCTATGACTCTGTTCTAGAGGCTGCCATTCTGAACTCCTGTCCACTCCCTTCTTGTCTCCCCTTGCTCAGTGCTACACCCTGTCCATCAAGGAGTATCCTAAAGTAGAGCTGGATACACACGGCTGTGCGTTGCGCTGCTCCTCTCTGGCAGATCCCTCCCAGGATTCCCAGTTCATTGTGGCTGGTGATGAATGCGTGTACCTGTATCAGCCTGATGAACGAGGGCCCTGCTTTGCCTTCGATGGACACAAGCTGTTGGCCCACTGGCACCGCGGGTATCTGTTTTTACTCATCAGGGACGCAAAGTCACCCAACAAGTAAGGACAATACTGAATAAATTAGATGAAGGTGTATTGATCATTGTGGGGATAAAATAATGGTGGAGTGAGTTCATTGACAAAATTGTTTACGTGCCACTTTAGATGCTCACATTGTAATATTGATAATAATAAATCAAGGGGGATATTTACTAAGGATTTGCAGCCCTTCTTTAGGCGCTTAAACTTTACTCTTTTATCTTGTATTTTTATTTCTATACAGATTTCTCTCATTTCATTTGCTCTTTTCAGTTGTGTTGTTTTAACTTCTCTGTACAGCACCTTGAATCTTCCTCTGTGTGTGAAAGGTGCTTTAGAAATAAAACTGCGTTGCCTTGCCTTGACCGTCAAATTAAGTTTCAACCTATTTACAAAGGGGCCCCACCTGAAAATAGCATGTTTGGACTCTATTTCAAGGCGCTCCTGTTCAGCACAAAATATGGGAGGAGGGAATGGAAATTTATACAAATAGTCACTGATTTATCACTGTTAACTGACCACTGCAGCAGAGGAAACTGGGTCTGAAACTGAATATCTGCGGAAAAAGCAGGTGTAAAATCTGCAGCACTGTTTAATCATCCACAGAGGGAGAGAGAGAATATAGCCAGGTCCAAGCAGTGACAGAGAGACAGACACAGAGAGAGAATCGATGAGGCGTTATTAGCTCGGACAATAAAAACTTTCAGTGAGGGCAGTAAAAATATTGCAGCAAATTAAAAAATGCATTATAAAGTAACTTTTTAGAGCAAGCTCAACCAGCTCAAGAAAGCAACCAGTGTGACACACAGTTTTCCCTTTGTTTCCCTCAGTAGCCTAGCTAGGCCTGCTATTTAACTAATATTTCCTCACATATAACGTTCCTCTTGCATGATGAATACATACTTGCAGTGTCTCTTCAACCATTATTCCAAGTTCAGCAGTAGAAACACTTTGTTTTGCACTTAATTGCATTCTAGACATGTTCAATGCATGTCAAAAGAGCATCAGAGCTTATATAGTGGCACTTTATATAAATCAAACGAGCTGCGGCTGGGCTCATTTAGTCATACAGTCTTAGTTAATACCCAGCTAAATTGAAAAAAGTGCGGTGATGCAAAACTGTGCTCCTCTGATGGTAATTTGTGGCAGATTTGGTAAATATCCCCCCCGAGTGTTAAAGGCATGTGACACATGCGTTGTGGTGTTACAAAACACAATTAGAGCAAATTTGTGTCTGTGTTTTAAAGTCCATTTAATTTGATGTAATGTCAGCTGAACCTCATGTAAAGTTACATCAGTAAATGAGGAGTATTTCTTATGAAAGAAGAAACTATTCCATGTGAACAATATATCAAACAGAGCATTTTATTCAACACTGTCTTCCCATTGAGGGCAGTGCAGCAGGCTGTGCCACTTTCCTGACTGATTTCACAAGGTGAAAATTAGGTGTTTTTATCCCAGGTTTAAGTCCAGCAATTGATAAGCAGCTTACCACAGTCTCACCTTGTTTCCTATGAGACTGTTGACAGTGTTACTTTTCTAATCAGGACAGAGTTTGGTAGCAGAGAGAGCTCTCCATCAGACAAACAGCTTCTGACCATCTATGACCTGGACAACAAGTTCATCGCCTACAGTGGCTCTTTTGATGATGTCATTGATGTGGTGGCAGAGTGGGGCTCCTTCTACATCCTGACCAGAGATGGAAAAATGTTTGTTCTTCAGGAGAAAGACACGCAGACCAAACTGGAGGTGAGTCCAGAGGGTACCACCTGTAATTGATGATTCATAACTTGTTTTAAAAAAACAGTAATGAAGAGTTCGCTCCCTTATAAATCAACTCACCGACTAATATTACTGTGGATCAGGTAGTAGGGTTGTCACCTCCTTGTTTGTCTTTTAAGATGCTGTTTAAAAAGAACCTGTTTGTGATGGCCATAAACCTGGCTAAGAGCCAGCATCTGGACAGCGATGGACTGTCAGAGATCTTCAGACAGTACGGTGATCACCTTTACCTTAAGGGAGACCATGACGGTGCCATCCAGCAGTACATTCGGTAATTACATCACTAAACATTTGCCAAGGCTTAAACTGTTGTTGTTGTCTTAGATTGTACCTTGTTTGACTAATCTTTGAGAATTTGATTTACTATTACACAACGTAGAAGTGTTAATGTTAGTGGTGTCATGATGATTTTGTAGTCCCGGTTCATTTTCAATGTAGCACTTAAACTTATTGCTCTATAAACACCCAGCTTTCAAAGACTTGATTGTCTTCCCATTGATAAAACCACTCTTTAAACATCACTGTATTTTCCCACAGAACCATTGGGAAACTGGAGCCATCGTATGTCATCAGGAAATTCCTGGATGCGCAGAGGATCCACAACCTGACAGCATATCTGCAGGCCCTGCACAGGCAGTCACTGGCCAACGCAGACCACACCACACTGCTGCTGAACTGTTACACCAAGCTGAAGGACAGCTCCAAGCTGGAAGAGTTCATTAAGGTGACTTAATTAGCACTGAGTACTGAGGATGTAGGTTTTGGCGATACAAATGAAAAAGTGAACTCCTACAGTAAAATCGAACTGCTTTTTTACGATGTCAGCAGTAAAAATACGAAATGGTTTCCGTCAGAACAGATGAGTCTCAGTAAAAGTACAACACATAATTTAAAGCCTACTTTCTTAATGAACAGGTCACTAATGGCTGCCATATTATAACACCATTGTCCTCCTGCACTGTACTTCAACAGAGCAGTGAAAGTGAGGTCCACTTTGATGTTGAGATCGCCATCAAGGTTCTTCGGCAGGCCAGCTACCACAGCCACGCTGTTTTCTTGGCTGAGAAACACATGCACCATGAATGGTACCTGAAGATCCAGCTGGAAGACCTCAAGGTAAAAAGTTGGCGCACCCATTTCTTTATTTTTTATTTAGATCATCTCTTGTGGCTGTTGCTTGTATGTCCTAGAATGTTTTTGTTAAGTCTCTTGACAAGCTGAAATGAGTTACTGGAGGCCTTTTTGAGAGGAGTAAAGATTTACAGTGTCTGACCTGGTGCCTTCGAAGCTCTTCCTTGTCACCTGCCTAGGTGTGCTCTTGTTTTCTCCCCCTACTCTAAAGAATGCACCCACTAGGGATATACTGTAAACAAACACAAATACATTATTTCGCTCTGAACAGATACAAGTAGCATCAAGATGTCTGGCTTGGTTTGTGGTCTTTAACATTAGCAACTGAAGCTGAGCCCTTTTAATTGTTCTTCTTTGGGTCCAAAGACAATCAAAAAAAAAGTTAAATTAAAGTTTTAAGTTTTTTATCAATAGGTTTCTCACTTTTTTCATAGACACTTTAAACCAACTTTGTTTTCATCTGGACCTCCTCCTATGGCATGCACAATGATGCAATATGATCCAATGAGCTGTTATGGCCAGTCTTTTATCAATAGCTTTCTCTTCTTTTATCCTAGACACTTCACATTCAATCTGAGCCTCCTCCATTATATACACAATCTCCAGTTTTTAAAGAACTGCACATGCAGTGTGGCCCAATGCAGTTCTAACTTGTATCTTCCCACTGTTAAATCCTCCTGTTCTGTTTCCACTATTCATTTCCACCTCATTCATTAAGTTAGTTTTTATTTAGACTCAGTTTAGACTTATTTTTTTCTTTTTTGGAGGTGGGATTCAAATATAAATCATGTTTTATATTTTATTAATTTAGGTACTTGTACTTTGTGAGCAGCTAAATTTATACATATATGTATGAGAAGTGTAAATGGCAGTAGAAGACAATACAACACAGAAAATGAAGCAGTCGACTCATCTAATGGTAAGTTAGCAAGTTAAAGTTATGTTAGCTAACTGTGGCTATTTCATTAGAATGAAATGACATAACATGAATAAACATAGAGTGAATAAAACTTTAATACATTTCCTCGTCCGTGAACATGATTTCTGCCTGAGTCACGTCAGATAAATTTTCATTGGCAATAGTGGTGGTTTAACAATGAAGGCAACAACTCCCATGATCCCACGCTACTTCACGACATCATCAAACTACAACTTTTGTTTTGATTGAGAGATCCCTAGCGGCAGAAATTACATACTGTGCGTTTAACATGTTGGTCTCATGTCTGAATGGTCACTTTCACATGAAAGTCACAATGGCAATCTTACTAGATCGGACCTAGTAACATTTCTGTGACACTTTGAACACGGCACAATTATGAATTGAATGTCAGGATAATGTAAAGGCTGCAGCAACACAAGGTAAAACATACAGAGAGAGAGAAGCGTGCGTCTGATATCACTGTAATAATACTTATATTATTATATTAAATATAATATTTATTACCTCAGTCATCATCTCTTATGCACAAAAACACTGTGTAAGAGACAATTGTAAGTTGTTGAGGAGGTCGATCTTCTCAAATCAGATCAGTCTATAAAAACTATTTTCCCCTCGGGAAGCAACCGGGACAAAAGAGGTTAAAAAACTCTTGCACAGTGACAGTAATAATCTGACCAACAGTATCTCCCTATTTTTCAGTGTTTATTCATGCCAACTGGTTGAATGAATAAAGTAATACCCAGCAAAAATCATCAAACAGGAATTAAATGAGCAAACCTAGCATCTTGTTATTCAATGCTTGTGCACTGTTGGATTATAAAGCAGGCAACAGAATTCACTCTCTAATAACATCAAATGATGAAATTGATATTAAAATGTATCAGTGGGTTTACTGTAAGAAGTGGTGGCGAGCGTCCATCACTCTCACGATGGTCATTAGTTAAGGCTTTAATGGCAGAATTCCATGTCTGAAAATGGCATTACTATGTTTCCCTCTAAAATCCAGAACTATCAGGAAGGGCTGCGTTACATTGGACGTCTGCCTTTCGAACAAGCTGAGAGCAACATGAAGCGTTACGGCAAGACACTGATGCACCATGTTCCTGAAGGTACCACACTGCTCCTGAAGGGGTTATGCACCAACTACCAACCCAGCGGAGACACTGCTGAAAAAGACAGCCTGGATAGGGTTTGGGTCAGTCTACAGTGCTTTTGTTCTTTTTTGTGTTTTAGACTAACTCCTGTCATTTTCACATGATGCTGTAGTAGCCCTGTGGTCCTGAAATTACCAGAGTGATCATATATGTAAGACGTTTATCAGAAGTTTTCTTCTAAACGACTGTCCATATTTATTTTAGTTAAAGGCCAGCTCTGAGGAGTTCATCCCAATTTTTGCCAACAACCCTCGGGAGCTGAAAGCCTTCCTGGAGCACATGATCTCGGTGGACCCCCGTTCTCCCCAGGGTGTATACGACACACTGCTGGAGCTCCGGCTGCAAGACTGGGCCCACGAACAGGACCCTGAGGTCAGTCCAAAACACACAGACTAGCTATGAATCCTCCAGAAAGTTAGAAGGCTTTGCAGAAATTTTGTTTAACAAGGGAAAAATCATTTTAACTTGTTTTTCTCTAATGCATATGGTTTGGTAGAGAAAAAAGGTCCTGCAGGGGGAAGCTGTGTCGCTGTTGAGGAGTGACAACACTGTGTTTGATAAGGCCCTGGTCCTCTGCCAGATGCACAACTTCAAAGAAGGCGTCCTCTACCTTTACGAGAAGGGCAAACTGTAAGTGAGGGAGACAGAACAGCGTTTGAATATGTATGAAGCCAGTTAATGTGATAAAATGACGCCTCGTTATTCACTGCTTCCATGTGGCAATTGAAACTGAATGACGAGCTTAAAAGTGTGCCAGTAACACCACAAGCCAGTTTAGAGCATATGTTAAATGAGATCAATCAATGAGATTGATTATTAATGATAATGAATGATGATTTAATAAACATTCACACCGGTGCAAACTTTACTAGTGATGATGAATGATAGAGGTTTGTCAAATCAAGTCTGTTTGAATCTAATTAATGCCTTTATCAGACTTGACTTTATCAGACCACTTAAAATATACAGGGGAATCCATCTACTAATTTATACTTGCACTCATAACTTTTATTAAGCCAAGTGATGTCCAAGTCAGCTCATGAATGTGTGAGAGATTTTGTTTCTGTGTTTGTAGGGGTTTCTTTACCTGTTGAGCTGAGAAATTTGTTCCAACATATATAATGTGTTTATGTTATGAGTGTGGATAAATTAGACATTATTTGCATTTGTGTGCAGGTACCAGCAGAT
The DNA here is from genome assembly GCA_008360985.2 of Macquaria ambigua. Lineage (NCBI taxonomy): Eukaryota > Metazoa > Chordata > Actinopteri > Centrarchiformes > Percichthyidae > Macquaria > Macquaria ambigua. The sequence goes on from VMKM01001359.1 coordinate 34,135, forward strand.
AATGCACTACCACATGCAGAATGAGGAGTATGGAAAAGTGGTAGAGGCCTGCAAGCGCTATGGGGACCAAGAGGGTTGCCTTTGGGAGCAGGCGCTGGGATACTTTGCCAGAAAAGAAGAGGACTGCAAGGCCTTCATCAGTGAGGTCCTACATCACATTGACCAAAACAACCTGATGCCTCCATTACTTGGTGAGCTGGTGGACATTTTATTTCATACTTCAACCATGCTTGTTTGGATCTAAATATCACATTAGAATCAGTTCAGGTTAAGATTGAGAACGTTGAGATCTCTTAGCATCAGCAGGATGTTGTTTGAAAAGAAGCACAGCATTACATCCATGATTTTTATGCGGCTGTAGTGGTGCAGACACTGGCACACAACTCGACAGCCACTCTCTCCGTCATCAAGGACTACCTCATCAACAAGCTGCAGAGGGAGAGCCAGCAGATAGAGGACGATGAACGCAAAATCCGCCAGTACCGCGAGGAAACTGCTCACCTCCGCTCCGAGATCCAGGAGCTCAAAACGAGGTAGGTCACATGAAGGATGGGATTTTCTATGATCTTTACTCTTGGACAACCAGGATACATATTTATCATTCCCAAGTCTTGTTTTTATTGATAAACGTCACCAGTTCTACCAGTTTCGTACTGCAATTTTGTCATCCTCATTTTTGTGACTCTTATTGTGGCTTCTGTCAGTTACAGCCACTGTAGCTCAGGGGGGTGGGAGTGGTGGCAGGTGAGGGCTGGCAAGCAACTTGTGCTGATGTGACCTACAGAAGTCATATATTGCCTAATATGAATTTGCATCGTTACCCCAATATTTCCACACAGTGCCAAGATATTCCAGAAGACCAAGTGTAACATGTGCAACAGCCCTTTGGAGCTGCCGTCTGTTCACTTCCTGTGCAGCCACTCCTTCCACCAACACTGCTTCGAAAGCTACGCCGAGAGTGAGGCTGAGTGCCCGACTTGCACTCCAGAGAACCGCAAAGTCATGGACATGTTGCGTGCCCAGGACCAGAAACGCGATCTGCATGACCACTTCAACAGACAGGTAACAATACTTGAGCTTTGACTAGAAGGAAGTAAACCAAAAACAATAGAAATTGTGTGTTCAATCATTCACTTATTTTCATTCATTATGATTTTCCATAATCTGTTTTATTTATCTCCACAGACGTAATTAGTAATTAACCTTTTCTATGGTTTTCAGTTACGCAGCTCTAATGATGGTTTCTCTGTCGTGGCTGACTATTTTGGTCGAGGAGTGTTTAACAAACTGACTCTGGTCACCGACCCGCCTGGCAGCAAAACTGTTGGGAGTCTAGAAGTCAACCTGCAGAGAGACCTTCTCATTCACACCAAGAGAAACTGCTAGAAACCCCAGCTTGTGATTATGGTCTGTATCCCACCTGAGCAAGCACTTTGTGTCCAGCTTCACATCAGCGCAGGCTCTCAACCACATGCTTTGCTGCACGGGATGCCACTTTATTTAGCAGTGAATGCAGCTGCCTGCTTTTAGTACCTGTAATGGACCTATTTGCATAATTGTGTTCCGAGTCTGAGTCATGATTCACTGGGGTCTGTATAAATGTACTTTATGTAGTTGAAAGGTTTGTAATACTGTGTCCTCAAACCTTGCTGAATTATACCTTGGAGAATTTTGCTTTGATGTGTTTGCTTGTACTCATTATGTAATCTTGCACATATCAAAAATAATTCAACTGTCTGTCATTAATGAAATTATTTAATGTGTGTCACTCAAATTTGAGGATTACAATTGTGAATAAAGTCAAAGTGCATTTCCTTGATTTTCTAGCATTGCCTCTAGGCTTTATGGTTTTTGCAGTTTGTGTTATCTGCCGGTGTGGCCCTTAAAAAAATACACACAACTTGTCATATGATGACATCATATATTACATTACTATATGACTATTAGATCATATTACATTACATGACATATATTTGTCAAATATGACATACAGTATATGCATTTTGACTGAGTGTTACTCGCACTGGTGCTACATATCCTCTGCACACAAACCCCTTACAAACCACCTGTTCAGTTATGTGACGCTCTCAGCTTCAAAATGACACTGGTCTATGAACCCGAGGTTCCAACTTGCATTGGGTGCTCGGACCCCGGGACACCTCCATGTAGGTGCAGCTTTTCTTGTTGCTGTAATTGTGTAGTCTTGTTTCCCTCTGTATTTTTGATGGTAGGGCTTTTCAAAAAGAATTTGAATCTCCTTTCATTCCTCATAAATGTCATGAAGAGTTATATTACTCTACTGTGAATTACTGCGAATAAGCTGATGTTTTCTTTTTTTAAGTGGATTTATTTAATACTAATTTACATCTACTTACAGCTTTAACAAAGTAAAGATGTTTCTTTTTGTCAGTGTTTTCACCTCTTTTCCCACAAGAATTGCAGAAAGAATGATTTCAGAATACCTGTGTACAGTACAAGTCACAAGACATGCTTTATACTGAAAAGACAGATTTACAAAATTAAAATTGCTGTCATTGTAACAGTAAACATTTGTGGCAGTTACCTTCAGTTCACTCAAAATAAAGATAAACAATTAACTAAATCAATTAATTTTAAGGAGGCATGTGTTTTTATATTTTAAATAATAAATAAATACAATTACAAATATATATTCTAAATAATGTTACTCACTGTTTTACCCTGAAAGATATAATTTGTTATTATGACAATATGAGTAATACATCTCTAAACTATGTTGTTCATTTTCTTAATTATTTCATTGGGAGGCATGTGGTTTGCTCAGACTTTACCTGTGAATGTCGTCATCCAATTTACGCCCACTATCTGGACGTGGACCAATTGGATGTAGCCAGAAGTCGCTTTTCGACGTCGCTCACCTCACGTGGACCAATCACGGGGAAGTGCGTGGCGCGAGGTGGGCGGGCTCTGCATTGGAGGGTCATTGCTGGTTCTTGCACCAGGCGTCAAGACGCTCGAAGTTAATTACCGGAGACAAGGGGGTCTTTCTTTCAAAACAAGAGCATATACAGTGTCTGCTGGTACAAGACATTAGTTTCACTGTAATTGTGAAATTACATGAAATGTTTCATCCAAGACAACAGGCAGTTACCGCACTGTCTTGTACATGTTTCCCTGACTAGTGCGTGTTTAACTAATGGGACGCAATCAGGTTATAAAACTTTACTTTGAGAGTGCCATTTACAGCATTTTTTGATTTTTAAATGCATTACATTTTATTAAGATCCCTATTCACATTTGTTCTTTATTTTCAATTTGGTATCCGGTCAAAAATAACTGTTACAGTCGGTCTCAATATTTGTCCGCTTGTCTACGGTGTGTTTTACTCTTAAATGCTGCCCGGAAATAGTATGTTTGGTTGTTATAAGCTTGACAATAGCTCCCAGCAGCGGCTTCAGTGGATCCAATGAGGTGACGCCGCGTTCCGGGCCCGACTGCTGTGAGCAAGCCGGTGATAAGGGGAACTAAAAACTACCAAGTGTGACAACAAAGAGGCTCTGCATAAAGGATAAACCAGGAAAACCCACCCGGAAAAGCGCAGTCTGTTAGTAGCCCCTTCACAGTTTCATTTGTGCCGGCTGAAGGAAAGGTAAGTTCATGCCACAGCATAGTGTTTCAATCATGCTTTAATATTGATGGTTGTCAGACAGTGAGCTAGCTAACAGTAGCTGTCAACTTATGTTAGAGCTATTTCTTCCAGCTTAATAGTACCAGCTTTTTAAATGGAAAAGTCCAAAGATGTCCACAATGTTCAGTTGTGTTTGAGTTGAACGGTTAATGGTTCATGGTGTAACGCTAAACAATAATTGTTGTATCTAACTTAGCTAACTGTTATATAGCTAATACATATCAGCAACTATCCTATGACTAGCCAGTCCATCCATGTGATTTCCAGAAGCTTAAAGAGTAAAGTTATTTTTTTTAATAATGAAGGTTTGAGTTGTACATCCATTTTGCATGCATGCGTCACTGCCTCACGGAGGCTAGAAGTTTCTATGCAGATTGCCTGTTGTTCTCTCCCTTAAACAATGTTCTGGTTTTTCATGTACTCAATCTGAGTTTTAAACTCTGGCTACAGCATGCATTTGCACCGTTAAAATTAAACACATACTTTCCTCTGAGTTCAGAGTTGTTTCTTGTAGATATTAAAGCTTTAGCCAACATTAAAGCTTGACAATGGTATTAATGCCACGTGTTTGGAAACTGTCTACACCTATGTGGGTGGGATCAGGTGCATTAGAAGCCATGGCACTACCTGGCAGTGGCACAGTGATCCCACTTTAAGTTATTCACAGTCACATTAGCACTGAAGAACCATGAGGAAACATAAACAGTGATTGGACATTTATCAAAAGACTGAGTATGATGCAAATATCCCTGTGTCTACTTGTGGAGAAGCCCTGTGAAGAAATCAAGCTTGGGTGTAGAAGCAAACTGAGCAGGTTTAACGTTTCATCATCGTGTTCCTCTTGGGGGTTGCACCTGCTCCCACATAATGAATGAAAAGGAGAAGCAACAACACTGGACAAAAAGCATCTCTACAGTGCGGGTGAATGTACAAAGATGAGCAGGGGATAAAAGCTGTTTGATATTGATGGTGGTGTGTGATGAGGTTCCTGTAAGAGAAATTCAAAGTTGAGGTTTTGACACACTTGGCACATATGGACAAGATTAGGACAAGTAAGGACCTGTGAAAATCCATTCAGCTGATTATATTGTTTCCTCATAAATGTTTCAAATGTTCATCTTTACAGCTCATCATGGGGGGGAGGAAGCTGCCGCTGGTTGCTCTCTTCTGCCTTGTTCTGGCGATGTTGCCTTCTCACACAGGTAATATGATCCATCAATATACATAGACATATTTTTCTAACATGAAGCCCCACAACACTGCCACATTGATGTATGCTGAATACATAGAGCTATTCTTGAGCTGCATCTATAATGCCATCATACTGTACCTCAGGATCTTTGGTGTAGCCTGTCTGCCTTACAAGCTTTATGGAACACATCTTTGTGTTTGCAGTGACTGTAGCTGTCATGTCAGTTGACCTGGGCAGTGAGTGGATGAAAATGGCGATAGTGAAACCTGGTGTGCCGATGGAGATTGTTCTCAACAAGTGAGTATAACTGAGTGTTTGTTTGTCTTGATCATGGTGCAGTAAGTGTACACACCTGGCAAGTGAAATTAATACAGCATGAAATTACATTTCAGAGTTGAGCACCATGTCTGTTGTCTTTTACTTCAGGGAGTCGAGGAGGAAAACACCCATAGCAGTATGTCTCAAGGAAAATGAAAGACTTTTTGGAGACGGTGCACTAGGAGTGGTATGACTTTTTCTCAAATGTCCTTATCTGATGAATATCATTTGCACAGTTCAAACATTCAAATTACCTTGAAATAATATTGATCTTTTCCTTGTGCTGTTAATGGTCACATTGTGTACATTTCAGTCTGTGAAGAACCCCAAAACTGTTTATAGACACCTCCAAAGCCTCCTGGGCAAAAAGCATGACAACCTCCAGGTGGCACTCTACCAGAGACGTTTCCCTGAGCACCTGCTGCAGGAGGACCCAGTCAGAGGCACAGTATACTTTAAAAGCTCAGAGTGAGTCTCTTTATTTATCCCCTGCTTCATTTTTTCCCCTGTACAATAAATGCATACATGAAATCTTTTGTCTATTCATTTACAATATGGAGTCTTTAAAAATAGTTTGCATGTGATTCTCCTGACCTCACAAGTCAAAGGGTGGTTTATTTATATGCTGTATCACTCTGTACTGCCCTACAGTGTACATGTTTTTTTTAAAAATGATTTTCACCTCTGAAAACACTCTGCTTTTCATTACTGATCATCAAAGATGTTTTCTAATAAAATGACTGATGAGGTACTGTAGCTATCTTTAGGGGTACTATAGCAATTGTCATGGAAACATCAGTACAAGACTACTACCTGCAAAAACGTTATCGATAGATTATAGAAAGAAACGCAGAACTGTTCTAGACATGGGCATCTAACCTGGCTTTCTGCTTCTTTTCTGTCAGAGAAATGCAATACACACCTGAGGAGCTCCTCGGGATGGTGCTAAATTATTCTTGTGGACTGGCTCAGGACTTTGCAGGTCAGTTTGCTCGTGGAAGAAGATGCATCACTGTATGACATGTTTTGAATTTTTGAAGCATATTAATTAGTTTTTCTTTCTCCTCCTAATCTCTCCAACTCACAGAACAACCTATCAAAGATGCAGTGATCACCATCCCAGCCTTTTTCAACCAGGCAGAGCGCAGGGCAGTCCTGCAGGCTGCACAGATGGCAGGTCTAAAGGTTCTTCAGCTCATCAACGACAACACAGCCGTGGCCTTGAACTATGGAGTCTTCAGGAGGAAAGATATCGACAACACAGCTAAAGTGCACATCTAGCATTACTCTCCAATACACGTTAAAGAATCTGAGTGATATTTGATATTTATCATATTGTCAACAAATCCCATGTGCAGACCTAAGGTACCAATCAAGTTACCTTACTTACAAGTATTGTGTGTGTGTGTGTGTGTGTGTGTGTATCAAAGCCTGATATGCTTTATTACTTTGTGCCATAGAGCTCCATGAAAATAGTCCCCACCAAATGCACCCTATTTCCTCCTGTTTAAGTAACGTTTGTTAAAAACTACAGTGAGCAGCTGTTTTAGGAGATTGCTCAGCCTTTTTAAAAATGAAACTATATATTTGTGAGCTGTTTGGTGTTTTTAAGGGATTTGTTGACAATAACAAACTATAGAATATCGACAGCTTTATCCTTAAATGTATTTTACCATTTACTAAGGAGTACTTGATAAGAATCTTATATTTGATATTGTTCAGACAGTTTAAGCAGCTTTATATTTACACTATATTGACATTAATGTATTTGTAACTGTAGGGAAAACAGGCTCAACTGATATGTGACTACAAATTGCTGAATGTCTGATCTTGTTCCCTTTCAGAATGTGATGTTTTATGATATGGGCTCGGGCAGCACAACTGCCACCATCGTCTCTTATCAGACAGTCAAAACCAAGGAGTCTGGCACCCAGCCCCAGTTACAGATCAGAGGTGTCGGGTGAGTCTGCTGATCCATGGAGGGGCATTGTTACGTGTTGATTCTGTCTAATGGAACAGAGAGAGATCAGGCCTCTCAAAGAGGTTTTGAAATATGTATGAACTTTGTGATGTGCAGACAAAAGATGTGGGCAGTTTTAGGTGTGCACATTGGTATGATGTATTTTAAAAGTTGCTTTCTGTAAAAAGGACAGGAGTAGTCAGAGCAGCTGAAAGCAGGGGTCAAGTTTCCTAACACTGTTTCAGTTTTGCTGACAACATGAAATTCCTTTTTTTGAACATCTGGTTCCTAAAGATATTTCAGTACAGAGTGTTATGTGCATCTGTAACACAAACAGATACGCAATTGTCAATGGGGAAAATTCTAACCTACACACCTTCAGTGTGCACAGTTTAAGACACACTTTTCTGATTTAAGAACATTATATATCAAGTCTTAAGATTTCATTCTGAGCTGTGCACACATAATATTCTCTGAATACTGTGAGTCATACATCACATACCATAATAAGACTCAGGGTGTTTTTGTAGATTCTCTTTTTTTCTGTCTCTGCCCTCCTCATCCTGTCTGAAACTCAGAAAACAGGAAGTCGCATACAGAGAACAGACCACACACAACATGCCGAGATATCAATCTCCAACTGAATGAATGATGAAAGAAACGTAATATGCACATATAATCACCATTTGTCTGTTAGTGTGGTAAACTATCTCCCTGTTTTAATCCCAGAGTGAACACTTCATTGTGTACAAAATGTGTCCTCTATCTTTAGCATAATAACTGATTGTCAGACGATTTTAAACCCCCCAAAATACATTGTAAAATTGTAATTCAGTCTTCCAACTAAGCTGTGCTTCTCTTGTTATGGCTGTAGGTTTGACCGTGGGTTGGGGGGCTTTGAGATGGACATGCGACTCCGGGACCACCTGGCCAAACTGTTCAACGAGCAGAAGAAGAGCAAGAAAGATGTAAGGGAGAACCACCGGGCCATGGCCAAGCTCCTCAAAGAGGCTCAGAGGCTCAAGACGGTGCTTAGTGCAAATATGGAGTTCATGGCCCAGGTGAGTCCGGGAAGGTAAACCCGCAACCTTCAGTCCATCTCGCTGGTTGTGTTTCTCACAGTAATGTAGTATGTCAGAATTAAAAAGCATTCACTGTTTTTAACGTCTTTGAAATGTTGCAGTTTGTTGGTATTTCTATGAGCAGGGTTTGTACAAAGTCTTGAAAGTTTGGAAAAGGCTTAATTTTAATTGATGTGTTTTCAAGGTTAGGAATATGCTTGAATTTGAATATACTCCTTGAAAAATGCTTGATTTTCAACATAGTCTGATGTTTCATCATCGACACAGTCACTCATGTAAACCAAAAGTATTTTAATATTTCAAATGAAACGATCCCATCATCATATTTGTTTGTTGTCTCCTGGAATTTATACTAACAATTTAAATGTGACGATAAAGGCTTCAAGAGTCTGGAAATGTTTGATTTAGGTACCTTCAAAGTGCTTCAAAAGTGCTTGGATTTTACTCTTAAAAAGCTGTACATATCCTGTATGAGAAATCAGATCAGTGATACAGACTCAAATCCAGATCATCTTAAAATTTGGATGCAGGACTATAAAGCTGTGGGATGTTTGATTTTTTCTTTTTTTTCTTTTTCTTTTCAGGTGGAAGGTTTGATGGATGACATTGACTTCAAAGCCAAGGTGACCAGGACTGAGTTTGAAGAGCTGTGTGCTGATCTTTTTGAAAGAGTGCCTCGCCCGGTGCAGGATGCCCTCACAGCCGCAGAAATGAAGCTGGTCAGTATTCTCATTGCACCACCCGACAAGTGTCATCAAGTGCAGCGTGGTTGTCCCAGTTGACAGGATAAGATGAAACTTAAATGATCCCTGTGGGGAGATTTGGCTGTAGGTCGCTGCAGATGCAGGATACAGACAAAAGAAAGTCATATTGACAATAAACTATATACACATGTGATAAGGTATTGTCCTGCAGTCCACCACTTATTGAAGGGAGGGATTGGGTAGGTGGGAGATATTTTGCCTACTAGTGGCTCTATAATGCCAGGATATAGGAGCACCTAGAGTTGTGACCTCTCTGGTGGTGATGTAACATGCTGCCCATTACTTCATTTGTATTATTTATTCTCTATTACTGAGATTGTGCTTATGCGGCATGTATTCTTATTTGTTGTTGTTGCTGACTTGTTGGTTTTCCTGTGCTTATATAGACAATGTTAGAATATGACAAAATATGAAATGATTGATTGGAAACGTGTATCTTGTGGTCAGAATTTCATTTTTTTTTTTTTTGTGGGCGTCAAAAAAGAAAAGTGTTTTTCTGTTTTCATATTGAAGTGGGTAATCAAATTAATTAGAAAACCAAAAAATGACTCTAATTTCTGTTTTTGAGATTTTCTTAGATTTGTTTTCTGACTTTTCTTCACCGTGCGCTGAATGTGACCGCCCTCACGGGAGCGCGCGGAGCGGAAAAGTGGAATACTATCAGACATTTGAATGATTTCTGAGGAGATTTAGTGTGTACAAGTAAAAACTCTTCTCACCCTCAAAAGATGTGATAATGTGTGATGCGTAACTTTTTTAAACATGAAGCTGAGGTTCATTATCATTACAATGCTTGGCCTACTGCAGCCTATACCTTGGGATATTTCTGGTCTAATAATGCCTACATAACTATTATGCAGGCTACAGGAAAGTCAGAAATCCACAAATCTGAAGAAATCTCAAACAGAAATTAGATTTGGTTTTAGTTTTCTAATTAATTTGATTAACCACTTCCTTATGAAAACAGGAAAACACATTTATTTTCCTTTTTGATGCCTACAAAAAATGGAAAAAAACAAAATTCTGACCCGCTTTTTCTTTTTTAAAACCCATTTCTGAAAGGGAAAATGGAATGACCAAAAGATACATGCACCAAAAAAATGGGACTATAGGGAATTTGAAATTTCTGGTAAAAATTGACTTTTTGACTATCTCTGCTGATGAATGTCAAACTGTTTCTTTTAATACAAATACATACATCAGCTGGATACATGTTATACCCTGTCTGTCAAAGTAGTAACTGGCACACAAGCAATGCAGAGCAAAGCAAATTTGCCATCTTAAGGCGTGGACTGATGAAATGTTATAATAGGGCAAAATGATTTTTATTTTTGAAATGATGAGCAGTGAGTATAAAGCACTGGATGTTGGTATTACTGCTGTGAATCTGAGGTCTTATATTTCTGCCAACAGGATGAAATTGAACAGGTGATTTTAGTAGGTGGCTCCACCCGGGTCCCCAAGGTTCAGGAAGTGCTGCTCAAAGCTGTGGGGAAGTAAGTATCAACCACTGAGATGTTGCTCTCATTTGAATAACTTTCACTTTCAAAAGTGAACATAAAGAACTACATTCTTGTACTTTAATTCCACAGTGTTTTATCACTGACTTGATTAGAGAAAATGTAGTTTAAGTTCAGCAGGTTTGGTTGGATTGAGAAGACCTGCAGTTATAATTGTGTATTTTTCCGTGCAGAGAGGAGCTGGGGAAGAACATCAATGCAGATGAGGCAGCAGCCATGGGTGCTGTGTACCAGGCTGCTGCCCTCAGCAAGGCCTTCAAGGTCAAACCTTTCCTTGTCCGAGATGCAGCTGTCTTCCCCATTCAGGTCAGTGTAGGTCATTCTCTGCCTCATGCTGCTGGAGACCAATTTAAATAGTATCGCTTCAGAAAATCATTGGTGGGCTTTGTTGATAGATGAACTATATTAATCCTTGGTGGGGAACTGGTGGGAAACACTCAGCTATGGAGGTGATGTGTGTCGAAAATGGATATGTAGTGCTTTTCACTTAGTATCCCTCATTTGTACACTGTCATGGAGGTTTTTTGAACAGGACTAAAATGAAAATAGGATGCCATGCATTGTTCACTGTTGCAAAATGAAATGTAAAAATATCAACACTATCCTCATGTTGTTACATTCCATTAGGTGGAGTTCACCCGTGAGACAGAGGAAGAGGGCGTCAAAGCCCTGAAACACAACAAACGTATCCTCTTCCAGAGGATGGCGCCCTACCCCCAGCGCAAGGTCATTACATTCAACCGCTACAGCGACGACTTTGCTTTCGACATCAACTACGGTGACCTGAGCTTCCTGAGTCAGGACGACATCAGGTTGGAGAGCTACTTGCTTTAGCTTTTTTTTGCGCCCTGGAGCTCTTGAAAAAGTTTGTCTGCACAGAAATTGAATCACTTAAACAGTGTTAATTACATTTCAAGTCTGATAGTAATAAAGGGCCAACTATGAGATAGCAAAGTTTACAGGCAATATTGTATTATTGACTTTGATGGCTTTCAAAGAAGATGAAATGTGTGATGCCTTCTAAGTTGTTGCTTTGACCTATCACTGTATTCCCTCCTGATTTGAATGTATTTGAGCCCTGTTTTCCCTATCTTCCCATTGGTCATGTTTTGCAGTGTGTTTGGCTCTCTGAACCTGACCACAGTCAAACTGTCTGGAGTAGGCAGCAGCTTTCAGACGCACGCAGACGCAGAGTCAAAAGGCATCAAAGCCCATTTCAACATGGATGAAAGTGGAGTGCTCCTGCTGGATCGGGTCAGTTACACTCTTCGACCGATGCAGCTTTCTTATTGAACATTCACACAATCAAACCTTTTTGTTGCAAGAACACAGTATTTGTGAGTGTTTGTACATTCTGTTATGTCAGACTTATTGCATTAGACTGGACTGTGTTGCTGTTCTGCCATCTCTCTTGGTTGCCATGGTGGTCAGTGAGGCTTATTGAAACCAAAGCCAAAAACACTTGACTCCAAGACAATGTGCTTAACTCAAAGGAGATTAATAAAAGTGAATAACAAACATCTGAGGATTTATGCATACCTAATCACATAATAACCTGCACAACTTCCAAATTTACAGTGCATCTTTTTTTAAAAGTGTAGCTCCACCCTCAGATTCAGCTAGAACCCTCTCTCCCAGCAAATTTAAAAAATGCAACGAGTAAGGGAACAACACCTGTAGGAGGCTGTTCATTTACTTGAATAATCACAGAATATAAACATCAATAAATCAAGTTAACATTGTATTGTTATAATTTTCATCCACAGGTGGAGTCTGTCTTTGAAACTATTGTGGAAGAGAAAGAAGAGGAATCAACATTAACTAGTAGGTTTTGCAAATGCGTGTGCACGGTGCACAGGTGGGAGGAGAGGAACAAACAGGCAGGAGGATAGTTCAAATGATGTTGGTATTTTGGTGGAAATTGGGTCGTTAGATGTGGTTCTGAGAAATCAATTCTCAACACAAAGTCACATGTTCAACAAGAGCAAACTGAATACTTGGAGCAAATTATGTACTGTATATAATAATGTGGTTAAAGCAGGAATGCAGGTGAAGAAGTCTTCATTTATCTCTAAATGAATCAGAGTGGTTCTTACAGTATCTGTATCAGAGCTGTTTTATACTCTCCTTCAGTTCATTAAACCCCTGCAGCCATCTGAAGGCTGCAGGACACACATGTTGACAAATCTGCAGCCTCTGATTTGAGAAGTGCCATTACACGCAGCCGTCACCTGGCTGCTACAAAATAACCACACACGCCTCTAACCGGGTGGGTTAGAATTCCTTGCCTCCTTTCCTAGTTTATTTTATTTTTTTTAGCCCTCGGATCCATTATGATGCATCTATGGCATTCCTCTTTTACTCCCTCTATTATTCAAGAAATAAGAACAGTGCTATTGGATGATCAGCAGCAATTCTTTGAGATGGTTGATTGCTTCTTTGTACCAGCTTTCAGAACAGGAAGTACTGCCTGTTTAACATGTAATGTGAATTGTCTTCTTATGGATTCATGTAATACTACAACCTGTATTATAGTGTACAGGGCTCATTATTACATAACTGAGCCAACTCTTTGCTGTCTTTCAGAACTGGGTAACACAATTTCCACCTTGTTTGGAGGAGGATCATCAGAACCCGCCCCAAATGTAACGGAACCTAGCCAGGTACATGCGGCTCTGTACATGGCACAGTGCCCCAATCAGTTAATCATACATAAGCATACGGATATGTTTATTAAAGTGTAACTCCACCCACAAATTCAGCTAGAACCCTCTCTCCCAGTGTATATATATATATTTTTTTTAAATGCAATGAGTGAGGGAACAACAACTGTAGGAGGCGTGGCCTCGTGGCTACGTTCAGTGGACCCGGGGGAGACTGACTGACACTGATTAGAGTTTTTTTTTTTTTAAATATAAATTCCATGACGCTTGACTCTATGTCAGCATTGGCCTCACAGGTTCAGGGCTGATTTAAAACGGTAGATGGTGTTGAACCGCTTTCAACCCATGAAATACCGATTTTTGTAAATTTGGTAAGAAATGTCAATATTAACACCAGTATTGATGTGTTTCATCACAGTAAAGTCATATCATTTAGTTTACAGCTCAAAGAACAACTAATTGATGAAACTGAATGTGTGCACACACAAGTGTCGGGTGGCATTGCTCACGCATGTCTGGCCTGAGATTGTAAATGTTCCCTGGTTTCTCGTGTCCAGGACGAGGAGGAAGTGCCTACAGAGTCTGGAAAGGACGACAAAGGTGAGGACGGTAAGGACGAGGCCCAGAAGGACGAGGTAGCCAATGAGAAGCAGGACAATTCAGAGAAAAGTGCAGGTGAAGAGAAAAGTCAGGAGAAGGCAGAGGAGGCCGGCAGCAAGACTGATGCCAAGGTAAGATCTGTCCCACGTTATCTCTCTGAGAACCACTTTGATGTGACTTCAGTCTGTCTGTGGAGTGGTTCTATGTTTTGCACAGCACAGACTAGTCTCTACAGACTTGGTATTGAAAGTAACCATATTTCTTCCCGGTAAAGGATGAAAAGGACGGAGAGAAATCTGGAAACGCTGAGGCAGAGAAGGATGCGGAAAAGAAGGCAAAACCTCAAAAAAAGAGCAAGATCTCTGAAGACATCACAGTGGAACTCATCATCAATGACATCCTCGACCCCACTGCAGATGATGTCACTTTCTCTAAGAAGAAGTAAAGCAGCAATTTTAATTTCTTTTCAAGTCTTGTGATGTTTGGTTCTCAGTTTTATCATCTAAAACAAGTCTTTGTGTCTTTTCAGGTTGCAGGATTTGACAGACAGAGACCTGGCCAAACAGGAAAGGGAAAAAACACTTAACAGTCTGGAAGCTTTTATCTTTGAGACACAGGTGAGCAACAGAAGCTTTCTGAAATGTTTATTTTTTCAGTTTTATCTTTTTATCTGTCCATGTTTTTATATAAGGCTATTTGTAGAGGGAATACAAGCCAACATTAATCCTAGATGTAAAATCATTTAATGTAAAGATACAACCCGTGTAATCAGACAGTAGGCTGCAAGCATGAAAAGAGGATGTAATGTAACAGTGATATGGCATCATATCACCTGTGCGTCCATTCTTTTTCCAGGACAAGCTGTACCAGGAGGATTACCAGCTGGTGGTGTCGGAGGAGGAGAAGGAGCAGATCTCCGCCAAGCTGAGCGAGGCGTCTGATTGGATGGACGAGGACGGCTACGCAGCCACCACCAAGCAGCTGAAAGAGAAGCTGTCTCAGCTGAAGAGCCTGTGCAAGGACATGTTTTTCAGGGTGGAGGAGCGACGCAGGTGGCCGGACCGCCTGGCCGCCCTGAACAGCATGCTCAACACCTCCAGCTTCTTCTTGAGGTGAGTGTGAGGAAAGTTAGGGTTAGGAGAAGGGTTAGGGTTAGAAGCTGGAGATATGATGATTTTGTGGTGGGTCAGTTGTTTTTTATTGACTAATTTTTCTTTTTCTTTCAAAGGAGTGCCAGGCTGATTCCAGAGGATGACCAAATCTTCACTGAAGTTGAGCTCAATATGTTAGAAAAAATTATCAACGAAACAACGGTAGGTGGTGAATGTCACGCTGTCATCACACTACTGTGGACGACTGTCACCTTGTTCATTTAGTTTCCTCAAAGGGGTACGCCACTGATTTTAGTGTTGCTCTTCAATAAAGTTGGAACTTGCAAAAGACAAATTAAAAATGGCCAAGATATCCTGACTTTCAGCCTCTAGTATGGGTCAAATTCCGTAATGCTCAACTCAATAGTGACTTTCTTTTGATCCTCCTAGCTCAAGCTGAGATAACCCTGATGACACCACTATGACATCAGATTAATTTTTTCAGACTTTAGACTTCCAGAGCCAAAGAAGACATTTTCTAACTGTTTTCACAGGCTGAGAGTAGATCTCCTTGTATCACGCAAACTGACCATGTGTAACATCGTCTCTATCTGCTCCAGACATGGAAGAATGAGACGGTAGCAGAGCAGGAAAAACGCTCTCCCAAGGAGCGGCCTATCCTACTGTCCAAAGACATCGAGTCCAAACTAGCTCTGCTGGATCGAGAGGTCAACTACTTGCTCAACAAAGCCAAGTTTGCCAAGCCAAAGGCTAAAGCCAAAGCCAAAAACGGCACCAGCTCTGATAAAAGCAGCAAGGCCAACAACACGGCAGAGGAGAAAGTCATCCCTCCCACAGAGGAGAGCACAGAGACAAAGAGTGGTGGGTCAAACAGCAAAACTCACGTCACGATTGTTCCCTTATAAATCAGAAAAAAGAATTAGAATAACTCCTGTATATTTTTTTTCATTCGGATACAGAAAACCCAGAGGAGGTGCAGCCGGGCGAAGCCCCGTCCACTGAGGAGAGCACTGCACACACAGACTCAGACAGCCAATCACAGCCCACAGAAGAAACAACCACTACAGGTCGGTCTGCCATACCTGATGATGCCGGAGAACTTTAGGGGGTGGACAAAATAATTGGAACACATTAAATGTGGTCCAATCCGACACTAAACTACTGGCTCAGTAATCCCCACTGAACTGAATGAACTCCTCACTGACACACACAGTCTCAACTCACAAGACATTATATTACTACTGGACTAATGAAGTGCATTAGCTTGTCAATCATTCTGTTACTTTAACCAGTAACAATATTAAGTCCAGGTGAGCCCTGTGTAAACTCATTCATCCTCCAGGGTGCCAACTCAGTAAAAATAGGTTATTTTCATCACATGATCTGCAATTAACTCCAGCTGCTACAATACAATTGTTTACAATTACACCTCGTACTTATCATGTCCTGAGTAAACCTGAGGAAGTGGCATTGTGTTTTCATTATGTACAAATAAAAAATAATGTTGTTCTCTAGAGCAACTCTGGTAATTTGCACATGTAAAAAGTTGATTAATTGAAGATAATAGTTTTTCTCAAAAAGGGAACATAAAATTGTAATACTTAAACTTACAGTCATAGTAGAAGGTGAAATTTGATCACAATGAACTGTAATAACATGATTGGTTGGTTGTGCTTCTGTTGTTTCACATGTTCAAAAGTAATACATCCTGCATAATAATGTGATGTAATTTATTACAGTAAAAGGATGCTTTACATTCTCATCTCATCCAATGGAGCAAAGTTATTACATCATTTGGTTTCACTGGGTAAATTCTGTCATAGGAGAAAGCAGCAGTCTTGTACTTCATTAGTACTGAAAGCTAATTTTTCTCCCATTGACCTTTCAGATGTGACATGTCATTGCTCAGGCTTTTCAACAGAAACTGCAAATAATTTGATGTCTTTACTTTTATAAGATGGTTCTAATGCCTTTGAAATGGCTGATGACGTGATGTGAATATTTTAACATCAGCAAAGAGAATAAGATGACAAGCCAGGTGTGCGATTTTCCCTCTCCTTCCAGCCGAGGTCACACAGTATTAATTTTTTCCTTCTCTATCCTCGTTTCCAGGATCAACGGAGAAGGCCCAACCTGAAAACCACATAGAGGATGAATTATAACAGCTGGAACTGGGAAAAAATCACTATATTTATTGACAGTGTATAAATGTTCAAGTTCCTTCTCACTCGGTTTCTTCTGTTTGGTTTGTCTTTCTTTTCTTTTTTTTTTTTTCCTTTTTTTTTGTTTTTTTTGTTTTGTTTTTCGCCCCTGTTAATTGAACTGCTGGAAGCTGATTGGATAAGGATTGGAGACCAGTCATCTTGTCCCCCCTTCCACCTCTGTGCTGTTAATCTCTTTTGTCTTTCATGGATTCCGTAAGCAGCAGAGTGGGCTGTCAAACACCATGAAGAAGCAGTTCAACAAAAATAATGGCCAAGACTGGGACTGTGCTGTGATAGATGCAGGTCCAGACTCGATACCTTCTCACGTCCAACAAATGATCACACGATGCTGATACAGAAGGAGATGTAGTGCTTGGCCGTATTGAAGTAACTATATGGACATTTGACAAGGATGAGTGCTGTTATACTCTGCTTTGTCATTCATGAACATATAATTTCCTGCTTTGTCCTCTGCACTGTATCCTCAACTGTGGTGTGTTGCTGTGAGGTTATTATTTGTCCTAACGCCTGCACCTTTATTGACTTTTCATTGCCACTGAGTAAGTGCACTACTTAATGGTGTTGGCCACAGCAGAGGGTGAGGGGGTGTTCTCCAGGGATATGATTTTTTCTTATGATCCAATCCATAATTTATTTGGTCATATCATTTGTAGGTATATTTGTAGAAAACGACAAAGTGGAAGCAAACCTCATATACATAGAGTATATTTAAAACTATATGGGAAGTACAGTCAGTTGATTTGAATGGAAAGAACCATTAATCTGTATTGTAACTATAAATCTGTCCTCAGAACTATTGATGTGGCAGCATGCTACAATATGGGAAGTCATACTACGATTACTGACTGGGCTTTTAGAAGGACATTGGGTCATTTGAAGGGGAGAACCGCAGAAAACAAAAAGTCAGGAATGGGAGATAAAAACAGTGTTGTGTTTGTAAACTGTTAATAAAAAACTTTTTTTTGTTTTTAATTTGTCATTTTGTGAATGTATTAACATTGATTACTTGATCTCACTTTGGGGTTGGTGCATTGAAGCAGACAACCCAGGGTCATGTGTTTGTGCCAACACACTTTCAATCTCTTGTAGTGTCCTTGAGCAAGACACTGTTCTTGCCCAGGGTGCTACTGTTGTTTAGATGTACCTGACCCCTGATCTGGCTTTCAGCAGGGACAAGAGAGAGGTTAAATCAAATGTTGGTTGTTAAGCTATTACTGCTCAGCTTTATATTTATAGTTTGTAATTTGTGTTTTCCCTGTCCTTCACTTTGCCCCAGAAATACTTTTCCCAGGAATTACATAAAATAAATGTATTTTGCACACACTGAAATGCCTGTCCAAGCAACCTCAAAACCATCCAAATAGTTGATGTTTATTGTCAGTGCTTCTTAGAGTAATCTAATATATCTAATATGTCCTCAGTTTTCAATAATAAATGCTAACAGGAGGTTTGTACCACAAACTCCGGCATATGGACTATTTTAGCGGGGGCTAACTTTGTACTAAATGGCACAGTCAACTGACACTGAAATGTTTTATCACAGTAAGTTTAAAAAGTCCTGATCTTTGTAGTTTTTCACTTTTTCATATCTGTACCTTCATACCTAAAATATGGGAAAGTAGCATTAACATTGCTAGGTTTAGGGAGTCCTTTTCAGAAAATGAAACGTTGCTTTGAGTTTGTTAGCTGGCTGAATGGAAAGTGTTCCTGTGATTCTCATTGATAAAGCCAATTTATAGAATGTATTCCTCCTCCTCCTCCATGGACCCTACAGGATGTCATGTGTGACACTCCTGTATGTCAGTCAATGATAAATGTACTGCTTCCTGTTTCAAACTGAGGGCTACTAAAAGGTCAGACCTGAAACAAACAGAAAATCTTCACAAAAGCTTGATAAATCTGACCACGTTATCAAACTTAAAATGAAGAAATGACATTTTACACTGCTTTAGTTGTTTCTCCAGTTTCTAATGTTTGTGAGCAAGAGTGTTAAGAAAATATTGGAAGCAACATTACTTTTCTATACGAAATGTTTGAGGCTATTACATTTCTCTTGTACCTAAAGGACCTACAGTTCAGGATTTAATTACTTCTAAAACATAGTTGAAAGAGAATGTGGACAAATGCAGTGGTGGAAGGAGTATTCAGATCCTTTTCTTAAATAAATTACCACACTGTAAAAATACTCTATTATAGTATCCTGCATTAAAATCATACTTTTTAAAACTGTACAAAGTGCTGTGAAGATTAAAATTGTGAACACTTTAATATATTTCAAATCTTAATGTGTCTTTGGTGCAACTGTTAACAACTCACAGACCTCTGAAATGTGACAAGAGGCCCCAAGTAGACAGTGCTTTTTTTGTAAGAGGTCACAACCCGAAAAGGTTCTGAACCAGTGGTTTAATCTTTAACAATGTATTGTCTTTCATAAATGAATCATGTTTTTATGTAAAGCAACCAGTAACTGTAGCTGTCAAATAATTGTAGTGTAGTACAATATTTCCTTTTGAAATGTAGGAGTATAAGTATAAAGTCATAAAAATGCAAATACTCAAGTAAAGTACAACTAAAGTACCTCATAATGGCACTTAAGTAAAGTACTTGAGTATATGTACTTACTTTCCACCACTGGGCAAATGCGAGCTAGCCACCTGCAGCCTTGTCAGAGAATGAGGCCTAACTTCATACTATGTCCAGCACTCAGTTACTGTATGTACTGGGAGGCCCGTTCACCACCTGTGTGTCATGGACTTATAAACACGTCCGCTGCCAGATTAGGACTTTGTTTCTCAGGCCTTAGCCTAGGCTCCTTGTACGACAGATTCTCTGCATTGAAGGAATTAAAGAAACTCTTTCCCAAATGATTATAATGTCAAATGCAGTTGTAGGCACTAAAAAAAGTATGAAACATGCAGTTTTTAAAGATACCCATATAAAAGTGTTGTAGTTTTATACCTCAGTTTTTTGACATCTTCTAAAATGAATGTAAGAAACACCTTAAAAATGTACCATAAATAATAACCATTGTAATTTTTTGTCAAATACTTTATTAGAAATAGAAATACAAAAACCTCTAAACCCTTAATAGATATAAAAGTACCTTGAATGAAACCTTGAATGTGAGCTACAGTACCTATCACCCTGCTTTAGTAACAAATAATCAATGGTTCCATTATAAATGGATATGGAGTATAAAATGAAAGCAAAAGCCTGAAGCAGTGTGCAAGGCTATAATGTATAGTTATGAGTGCATATACGGTATTTCTGTCTGACTTATTAGAAGGCAAAGATTAACATGATATCACACTAAAGCATGCCCAACAGTAAATATAAGACTCTTTCATAGGACCTGTTTACTTATGTTCTTTTTCCAGGAAAATGAAATCACTAAGGTTTAATTGAAAAGATTAGAAGATACAACTTTCTGCTATTCTCTCTTATGCTTCAATGAACTGTGTTATATATAATAATACAAATAGCAAAAGTCAGAGAACTCTCTCATTCATCACAGTTCTCCTATGGTATTATAAACTATATTGTATGAGTGAATGAAACAGGACAAAATTATGGTGTCGCGAGCGCGATAAAACATGCTCATGAGCAAACTATATTATTTTCATTATTAGTTGTTAGGTACAGAACAGAACCTGTCAATCAAGGTTCAAGGAGATTGTGTGTGTGATTGCGTTGAAAGTGACCAATCATAAGAGGAGCAGTGCCTCCCTTAGTTTCCGCCCCCAAATCGTCAAAAGTCAGGTCAAGTCCTGCAAGCAGAATTCAACTTAAAGAGCAGAGTGAACCTGCGAGATCGTGTATGCCTTCCAGTGCTAGCCAAGCAGAAACTCTCTCACCAGTGGTGGCTGCTTAGTTCTGTACATGCAGGTGCCGTTCTTTGTCTCTCCCTATGTTTAGTTTCTCACTCGCAGCTGCCTGTACAACTGTCACTTGTTAAATTTGTGCACGAGAACTTATATTGATTTTGCGAGTGGCAGTTAATATCTGTGCATGTGAAATAATATAATGGCTCGTGAACATGTTTTATCGCGCTTGCGACTCATGACATATATCTGACGATATACAAAATCCTTTTCAAGCGTCGTGACCCTTGTCACTCTTGTGGGTACAGAATTCTCTTGTTGAAACTGATATTGGAGTTGTACATCTGGTAAACAACGAAAGCCACCAGAGTAAGGCAGATAGCTCCAATGATGCCTGCTACGACTGAAACAGCCAGCACAGTACTGTTCATATGAATCTGATGAGCACCTGGAAAGAAAAGAGACCCCAAGGATTAGACCACATATAGCAATGTACAGTTTTTATACTGATGAGCATGATGGAAATTGTACAAGGTATTTATATACAACATTTATGAACTGTCAAGCCAATTGGTTTCCGTGATTATACACAAGGGCAAGGTGATTGTCATGCTGACTGATGACAGTTAAAGTTCCTTCTATTCATTAATTTTTGGCAGCTTATCCAGGTTTTGGTTGGCAGAGAGACCCGGGTATATCTTTCCCCAGGTACTGTATGTTCTCCAACCTTGACAGAAATCCATCCAGTAGATATTCTGATCAGGTGAACTGCCTCAACTGGCTCCTTCTTAGGGCGTCAGTAGCCTATGTTTCAATCAAAGTGCTAGCCTAATTGATGAACAATGTCTGACACCACCTTCCCCCGCACCTTTCCAACATAGAAAGTCCGACAATCACACCCAATTTAAAGCCAGGGTATGCTTGACACAAACTGGTTTGTACAACATGTTGTCTGAACACATCTAAAAGCAAAAGTGTTTACAGCTAGACACAGTCAAAGGCGGGTTGAAAAGGTGTGCGCTCTTATCCCCATATATACAATTCATCACGTCTTGCCCATGGAGTTAAGAGAGATAGATACAGTGCTGCCACTCAACCATGCTGCTAATTTGTTCCAGTGGCCACTCACAGTACTGCAACAAAAAATCCATTTGGGGTTGGCATTTTTCTTTTTCTCATATGAAAGAGATGTTTGTAAAACTGTTAACAGGAAACCTTGACCTGCAAACAAGGTAAATTATTACTCTTTGTATAATGAATTTTTAAACCATCCATCCATTATCTCTAACCACTTATCCTTAGAGGGTTGCAGGGAAGCAGGTGTTGTGTTTACACTTTTGTGTTTAGGTGCTGATCGGACGACACTTTGTACGAAATAGTTAGCATATCCTTAAACCTGCTTTTTTTGGCCACTTGGGGGCACTGGAAATATCAATAACAACACTGACATATCATCATCTTTTAAGTTCATATAGTGAACTTGTTAGAAAACAGTTGCTTATTTACACTTCCAGTAGTTGCAGAGCACCATGATCATTCATTTGGAGTTGTGTTTCTGGCCACCTGGTTGAATGTCCAATATTCACTCTCTTTTAGTTGATTCTGGTCTCTACCAGCTCTTGAGGGAACTATCTGGCTTTTTAGCTGTTAAATGCTCCACTATGTTCACCAGCTGAGCACCATAGCTTTAGAGCTTTTTTACTGGAAACAGCTGCCTGCTGTGGTCGAAATCGACTATAAAGCTCTGTAAAGCTGTGGGGAGCTGCAGATTCAGGTGATTCAGATTCATCATAAGCAACCCCTTTCACATTGTCACATTGTTTTCACATTGTCATTTGATACATTGTTATTATAAAAATATTGATTATAGCCGCTTTATCAAGAAGCTGCAGTTCTACCCTGAACTCCTCCAAGATGACTGAGCTCCTCTGTTCTCACCTTAATGTTTAAGGCATCAGTATACTCCATCAGAACTGCTTGCTGAATGATTGAACAACTTAAAAAAAATAAAATTGGTGGGGCTGGGTCCGACAATTTCTGTAACTTTTTGAAACGGACAATCTGACATTCACACCCACTTCACACAGTGACTGGCCAGCTGTGCCATGGTGAGAAAGCTCTCTTTTTTCATTTGTTACTCAACTATTTCTGTGACTCACGTGAGTCCCTTCCCAGGACAGGCTCCAAGAAGAGGCCAGGGTTTCCCTTTACCTGGTGAGGATTCTTTGTCTGACCCTTCACTTAGGATAGATTCACTACTACTACCTGTATTATTCCATGGGAGTCTTAATAACTTGTGTGTATATGATCAGGGTAACCAAATGATGTTGTTGTCCAATCTTCTTGTCATCTGTTTTGTTTGATAAAAATACAGGAATACAGTGAATGAACTCATGTTAGCAATGTATGCATACCTCCAGATGCCATCAGATACCCTGCAAGAGAACAAGACACTCTCAGTTCATTCATCAGCAAAAGAAACCTCCAATCAACTTGTGCAGACTGATATGTGACAGGTGTGATTCAGCAAATGTATAACTATGTCTTCGTTACTTGAGTATCTCTGAATTCTGAGGCGTCAATCTATGAAAACTATTCACGTTCTCACCGTTGTTTAGGCGGGTAGTGATGGGGCCTGAGGTGATGGTGGCCATGTCGCTCACTGTGGTGCCCTGGTTGTTCTTGACGCTGCGATGCCTCCTCAGGTCGGTGCTGCTGGTGCAATTCTATAGGTGAATTGGATGATTGTCATTTTGGTTAGGACAGTTTTCTAGCAAACATAAACTACCCTAGGCTGTTACAGTGTAATAGAGTATTTGAGAAGTAGCACTAAAAATGAAGAACACTCTTGATTGCCATAACAGCTTTCCATGAAAATACACCACCTACCGTACATTAAAACTTTGTATCTAGATAGAAGCCCAGTGTGTGTGTGCAGCCCAGTACCCCAAGCAATTATGTCCATATTGGACGAATCTGCACTACACAATTTACATCCAAGGCAAATGTTCAATGCCAATGGATGGAAGGAACTAGAAAGTAAGGGTATGGAGGTCAGGGCGGGTTGATCTTTTCCTAACTTTAACCTTACTGTAGCTACCATGTGTTGATATTGTGGAAAGCAGGAATTAAAAAAAATGTAATGCAGGGTTTCGCAGAATCGTTCAATGTCAAAGTTCTTGTCTAGCGAAATGTTTTCATTCGTGATGTGTTGCACCTGGAGGCAGAATCTGACCTCAATGAGATTGGGGCAGAAGGAGTTCACACAGAGTCTTGTGGCACAGTGTATGTAATAGGTGGAGAAAGTTGCCTCTATGCTTTGGACAAAGCGGAAAGCCTCGAAGGAGAAGCGGGCTTCCTGCTGCTCTCCATTGACTCCCATTATCGTCTGGCCATCCTGGTTACACCTTGAAGAGGACAGAAGATGATTTTTTTGTCCTGTTCTTCGGAGTTTTCTACCAGCTTTCAGTCTAACAAAAATTCAGAAATTCTGACAGGATACCTTCCGGTTTAGCATAGGCCTGGTTCACAGATGTTTTTACCACTAAAACATATTGATAACGTAACCCTCCTCCTCTGAAAGGTTTTATATGCATTATCCAGTTTATATTGGGAAACTTTGCGTTTGCGTCCTCTAAGAAGAGGACAGAAAGTGTTGATGAGTTCAGATTTTTCTGGAAGGTGTATAGTAGGTCTATTATATTGTATTTTGTAAATTGTGAAATTTAAATTCCTGTGGATGAAAATATCTGAAACAATGAACACCTAAGCCAGCCCCATTCTTTAATTCGTTTTTCTCTAAAACTGAGTCAATTTCATCTCTGTAGGCTGATAACTCACCCAACAAAAAGATCATAAAATGTGGTGTTCATGGGGAAAGGCGAGGCTGTGGCGTAACATCGGTCTAGAAACACGTTGAATCTGCAAGGAGGAGTTTTGGTATTAGCACAGATCGATAAAGCCAGTCATATTTTATTTGTTGGGGCTAAAGAAAACTTGCCGTGGATATTGGCAGTTAGAGTTTTGGAAAAGTACTTATCTAAAATTTTGATTAGGTGAGCCTGTGTGTATCCCTGGGTTGGCAGTGCACCAAACAGAGTGCCATTTTTTTATTTGCCAGATATTTGGGGTCAAAATGTCAGTATGTTCTTTACTGAGCAAATACTTGTAATGTTTAAGAATGAAAGATTATACAATTAGTATACTTCAGTTGCAAAATCTGAGTCAAGTGAATTACCTGTTTGTGAGGTTGGAAGCCTTCACTTGTACAAAGATCCTGGTCTTTAGATCCAGACCTCCTGGAGGGATCTGCAGCATGGAGGAGTATTCATCATCCTTTAAGCCCAATGACAGAAGAGGGGGAAGGATATTATTTAGATTGATACACATTGGTCATTTTGACAGAATGCTTCCAGTTCCAGTATCAGTTTAAATCTGCCCATCCCGCCACACCAGGGGGAGGGGTCATGTCATTTATAGTTGTGTGTGATTACTAAACTAAACTAAACACACATTGATTCTGATAGGAGCAACAGTTTAGTTTTTTGTAAATGTTTTCCTTGATTTAAAAAATGTGTTGTACTTGTAAGACTCTTCCTTTTCTAACGTTGAGCAAATCTTTTTTCTGACTGTGAATATAAGGCGGCTTTCTGTTGACACCTCACTTTTCTTACCGAGAAGAGTTGCATGCTCAGTGTGCTGATGAAACTCCCGTTATTGTCTTTGATTGCCAGGTTGACCCCAGACCTGTTGGACAAAAAAAAGTTCTGTCAGCAGCTGGAAATTGTTATGGGAAAAACCCAAGTCATCAACAACCAGGTCATTCATCTGATACATGAGGGAACAACACACCAAGGTGAGATTCAAGCCCTGCTGAAACTAGACACAAGAGTAACACACACCACTGAGGACACTGGGTGCTCCATGAGGCATAACCAAATATGATAACTTGATACACTATGATTACATATAGGCTTGCCAAGCTGAGCTGAGGTTCATTCATCTAGTCAACTTCTCTTGACGCAAACATCTTTCAGTATAAGGAATCAGATACATGACTTAACCCCTACTATGCAGAGCTGAATACATTCTATCTATGCTGCCCATTTCTATTGATTTGATTTGACACGCAACTTTTGTTTCGATCTCCCTGATCTTATGGCTACTGTGGTTAGTTCCCATGCTAATAACTATTTACTATTCAAACTGTTACCAGTAATTTGAAAATGCATTGTCCAGTGTATTGAGATTATTTTTTAGATTGAGTTTTAAGTTTGAGTTAGCACCCCTAAACTTGAACTTTATTGTCCCAAAGAGGACATTTATCTTGCAGCCAACTGAAATACAGAACAACCTAAAACATGTCATAAAATAAAACAACACCACAGTGGTCACCCATCAACTTTATATGGAAGACCGATCAGCTGACTCATCCTGAGTATTTCACAGTTTGATGGCATGAGAGATCAGCCTGTTAGATCTGGCCTTTGATGCTCTGAATCTCCATTCAGAGGGGAGAAGCTGAAACTCTCCATGCAGAGGATGGAGGACTTGAGCCTTTGAAATAGCTCTCTTGATGGAAATGTGAGACAGATCAGGCAGTTTAATGCCTATGATCTTACTGGCCACCTTAACTATGTGATCCTGTTCTTGTCACCCGTTGAGAGATTGCCAAACCATGTGATAATAGAAAAGATAATGACTAACTCAACCATGGAATTGAATCACGGTTAGCTTTCACTTCTCAGGTTAACCAGCCAATTTTTCTAAGGTAAAACGCATCACTTTTATATTACAGAATACTTTTGGCGGGAAAAACTGGAGGGCTTAGACAGCATCAAATGAGACCTACACACAACTTAGATACAAATAAACCCTTGTATACTGTATTATTGGAATTTATATAGAAAAAAAATCTGATTTCATAACAACCACAGCACCAAACCGTAATTAATCTTTGATTAGCAAAGCAAGAACACAGTCTAGGAGCGTAAGAAAAAAGTAATTATTTGTGCATTTTTACACTGCAAATATTACTTACACGCTCATTTCAGTATTGTTGACCAGGTACTGCAGTGGGTAGCGACAGGAGAACCTGTACATCACATCTTGGTGATAGGTGATGGTTCCTGTACTAGGGTCCTTAGAGCAGATCATGCCTGAGATGTTGATGTACTGGACATTGGAGAAGTCTGCAAACAGTCCGGTTCCCACCTCCTGAGTGAGCTTTGAGGAAAAATTGGTTGAGTTTGTTGAGTAAGAATCTGTTGATCTGATGTGAATGGCATGTGCTGGGTGTTTTCTGGCTTAGAAAACCTACTGTCAGCTTGCTGGAGCAGTCAGTGATCCCCTCCTCTGTGATTGAGAAGTTGAATTTGACAACAGGTGGGTCCACTGTCCAGTCATGAGTCCCTTTACACTGATTTTTGGAGTGCTCTGAGTTGAGGGCCAGCAGTGACGCGTTATATCCATTGAAATAGATGGGACACAGGAGGATCTGGAGGTCCACTGTCTGAGAGCCACAGACGACCTCGATGTCTGAGTTAGCTGAACAGAGCGAGGATGAGACCAGAATCTACTTTTAAGATTTTGAACATGACACAGTCTGTCGCTGAGGGGCAGATCACTCCAGAACTGACTTCTTAAAGGGGTACTCCACCCATTTAAAACATGATGAGTTTATTGGTCATGAGGAGTACTACTTTGCCTGTGAAAACAGTTGCATTATATCTTAGAAAACGAGAGAAAATCTATGATTTGGCTTGAGACTTATATTTTAACAGAAAGCTTGTGTTACAAACTGGAGGTGTGGAGTTTAAAAAAAGTGGGCATTTAGGAGACAGAGAGAGTCTACTTGAGTTACAAAGAGGGTGGGTCAGTTTTGGGAAGTAAAAGTCCCATTCATTTTTCCCATAGATAATGTTTTGTGACTGACAGTTTGGAACATTTTTGCGGCTTGGATGGACATGAAACTCCTGGTTTAAACACACACCTCATCTCAGAGACAAAGACACTCCTCAGGTAACCAAGCTGCCAATGTACTGACCCTTACAGGGATGTAGGAGAAAGAGAGGTGTGAAAGGAAGAAGAGTGGAGGGAGTAGGGGAAGTCAGAGCAGCAGGTGGATGAAAAGGATAGTGAGCACAGGAGCACAGGAGAGTGAGCACTGCCAGTTTCACTGACCTGGACTTCTGAATGTGGAGTGTCCGATGCAGGCATTCCAACCTTGGGCAAGAAGGAGTGTGGCAAATTGATACGTAAGAAGGGCCAGCCACATTGTCCTCAAACTTCTGGAAAAAACAGATGACATAAATTAGAAGCGCACATAAACTTCTCTCTACTGGATCATGTTAAAGAGCTCCATTACTGATCATCCCAGAAATGCAGTGGTGGAAGAAATACTCAAATCCTCCACTTAATTAAAGGTGCCAATACAACAATGTAAAAATACTCCATGACAAGTAAAGGGCATGCATTCAAAATCAGAGAAAACAGAAGTATTATCAATAAAATGTACTTATACTGATATCAAAAATAAAAGTACTCGTTCAGCAGTAAAATATCACCTGTGACTGATATATTAATGTATATGATATTATTAGAGTGTTCATACTGATGCAACAACCTTCTCTCTTTACACCAAGTCACTCGGCTCTGTTAGTCAGTCACATAGCTTTTTTTTACCACAGCTATGCAGATGACACTCAACTAATTCTGTCTTTTCCCTGGTCTGAAACCCAGCTGGCAACACGAATTTCTGTGTGTCTGGCTGACATCTCTCAGTGGATGTCTGCACACCACCTGAAGCTCAGCCTCGACAAGACTCTTCCTTCCAGGGAAGGCATCTCACCACCCCATGACCTCTCCATTACTATTGAAGACTCTGTGGTGTCCCCGTCTCGGACTGCAAGAAACCTGGGTGTGACACTAGATGACCAGCTGTCCTTTGCTACCAACATTATAGCGACAGCCTCCACAACATCAGGAGGATACGTCCGTTCCTCACCCAGGAAGCAGTGCAAGTTCTGGTCCAGGCTGTTGTCATCTCATGTCTAGACTACTGCAACTTGCTCCTGGCTGGTGTGCCTGCATGTGCCACCCGTCCTCTGCAGCTCATCCAGAATGCAGTAGCTCGGCTGGTCTTCAACCTACCCAAGTTCTCCCACACTGCACCACTCCTCTGCACCCTGCACTGACTACCGGTGGCTGCTCAAATCTGATTCAAGACACCAGTACTTACCTACTGTGCTGCGAATGGCTCAGGCCCATCCTACATCCAGGACATAGTCAAACCATACACCCCAGCCCGTCCACTATGGTCTGCAACTGCCAGCTTGCTACTCCCTCCCCACAAGGGGGGCCCAGCTACCGTTCAACAAAACCACCACTGTCTGCTGTTTTGGCTCCACAATGGTGGAACGAACTCCTCATCAATTTAATTCAGTTTTATTTATATAGTGCCATATCATAACAAGGTTATCTCAGATATATAGAGCAGGTCTAGACTGTACTCTTTATATTTGCAGATACCCAACTATTCCCACCATGAGCAGCACTAGGCGACAGTGGCAAGAAAAAACTCCCTTTTAACAAGCAGAAACCTCGAGCAGAACCAGGCTCTGGGTGGGCGGTCATCTGCCTCGACCGGTTGGGTTGAGAGAGAGAGAGAGAGAGAGAGAGAGAGAGAGAGAGAGAGGGAGAGGGAGAGAGCGGGAGCGAGAGAGAGCAGGAGGAAAGAGAACATACAGAGATGTAAAGTAATAGTTGTGGTAATGGTATTGATGTTAATATTAATAAAAATAATACTAATAGCAATATAATAATAGTAATACTAATAATAAGAGCAATAACAATAATAGCAGCAGCGGCTGTTGAGCAGGAACACGGGGGCAGCAGGTGCAACCATTGATCCAGACTCTACAGCTCCAGAGGCAGAAATACCTGCAGAAAGCAACATAAGGAGAGAGAGAAGAGAGAAAGCACACAACTACGGGAAAGAGAAGCAGTCGAGTTAGTAACAAGCATTAATGTGATAAGAGTGCGTACAGATGGAGAGGGAGAGGAGGAGAGAGGAGAGAGGAGCAGCATAACTAAGGGGTGGCTCAGGGCTCACCTGAGTCAGCCCTACTATAAGCTTTATCAAAGAGGAAAGTCTTAAGCCTACTCTTAAATGTGAGGAGGGTGTCTGCCTCCCGTACACAAACTGGAAGCTGGTTCCACAGGAGAGGACCTTGATAGCTGAAGGCTCTGGCTCCCATTCTACTTTTAGAGACTCTAGGAACCACAAGGAACCCTGCATTCTGGGAGTGCAGTGCTTTAGTGGGGTAATAGGGTACTATGAGCTCTTTAAGATATGATGGTGCCTTACCATTAAGGGCTTTGAAGGTGAGGAGAAGGATTTTAAATTCTAAGAAGGATTTTAAATTCTAAGAAGGATTTTAAATTCATCGTCATCATGACAGCAGAAACTGTATACATCTTCCGTCGCAGACTGAAA
This sequence comes from Macquaria ambigua, assembly GCA_008360985.2. Classification (NCBI taxonomy): domain Eukaryota; kingdom Metazoa; phylum Chordata; class Actinopteri; order Centrarchiformes; family Percichthyidae; genus Macquaria; species Macquaria ambigua. Next base: position 64,555 of record VMKM01001359.1, read on the forward strand.
ACTCATCTGTTTAGACTGCACCTTGAAGCCTGAAGCAGGTCAGTATATTTGATGAAGTTGAGGTACTTGCATGATTCTTACAATTTTTGGGTTGTATCTACATGGTTGAATGCACTTATTGTAAGTCGCTTTGGATAAAAGTGTCGGCTAAATAAATGTAAAGTATAGCAGCATTTTACTGTCAAGGCTGCTTGAGGTGGAGCTGGTTTTAATTACTTTATATACAGTTAGGTTGTGTTGTCCAGTGGTCCTCAACCTAGGGGCTGGACCCCTTCAAAGGGTCACAAGATAAATCTGAGGGGTCATGATTTGATTAATGGGAGAGAAAAGAAGAAAAAGTACTGGATAATTTACATATTCGGGCCTCAAAAGAATGAAAAGTGTGAGAAGTGTGAAAAGTTTAGACTTCTTTGATGGAACTACTAACAACTTTTAGACATCTGTTTTTGTACAGGGTCACAAGCCAAAAATGTTGGCAACCACTGTTTTAATTTTTAACAATGCATTGTACTTATCATGTGTTTTTTTTTTTTTATCTTAATGTTAACCTGAAAAATAGCCAGTAACTACAGCTGAAGGAAAAAGTGTAATATTCCCCTCTTAAATGTAATGGAGTAGAAGTATAAAGTTGAATGAAATGGAAATATTCAAGTTAGTACAAGCAAGTACAACAAATACCTCAAAACTGTACTTAAAGTACTTGAGCAATCTACTTTATACCACTGCAGAAATGTAGAAACACTCTATACAGACACAAGCAATGCCAAAGCGATATAATGCATCAGAAAACACCTTTTTTAAAACTGTATAAAGTGCTGTGAAAATTCAAATTGTGAACACGTTAACATATTTCAAATCCTACATAAAGTCCTCAAAAAGAGTATACTGAGGAAAGCATCTCTATACTGCAGGGGCTGTGGCTCTGAAGGGAGAGCAGGTTGTCCACTGATCAGGCGGTTCGATTCCCCGTTCCTCCAGTCTACATGTTGAAGTGTCCTTGGGCAAGACAGTGAACCCCAAATTGCTTCTGATGGTCAGGCTTGCATGGTAGCTTACTGCCATTGGTGCTTGAGTGTGTGATTGTGTGTGTGTGAATGGGTAAATGAGTGGCAAATTGTAAAGTGCTATATAAATTTACCATCAGCCAGATGAATAAATATTATGAAATAAATATGATGTTAAGCAGTAGCAGCTGCAATTTTAACTGAATGAGTCCTACAAGTGATTTAAAATGACAGTCTGAAAAGCATCTAATTGCAAAGGTACAGACACGTTCTTCATGTGTATTCCTATGATGATTTTCTCTGAATCTGTAGCATCATTGGGTGGAACATATACTGTAAATCCACTTATCTTATAACCAATAAAAAACAATAATGCACAATGTGAGATTTCTCTTTGAGCCAAAAGCTTTGAAGAGTTATTTCTTACCTTGTGTGGATGACCACAGAGTGTTGCCCCACCACTTTCCCTCTGTAGGTCTTTCTGTGTCTGCTCTTACCATCATGACTTTCAGCCATTTATACTGGCCTCCTTTCCAGCTGAAAAGAGTTCACAGGAAGCCCACTGAGAAGAAAGGGAAATGTAAGAGATCAACACAAGCTGGTTGGATCCAACAACCGGATCATCTGATATACATGGAACAATAGGTGAACCTATATGGCATGTCTTTGATCTGGTGGAACATTATGTCAAGTAGCTATAAATTTAACTTGTCATTTCAGCAATGACCTTAACAGCCATCATTTTTGTAAGGCAAGTGCCCTAATGCACCCTAAATCACGTCTCTAAAGATGAATTCTATTTTAAGAAAATCTATGGGAAAAGTTGGGTTGGGTACTAGTTGGGTTTAGACAAGATCAGTGTTGCTATTCGTTGGATTGATTACTACTTTGACTAGAAAATATGGTTATTTGAAGGGTTTTCTTAAAACTCAGTTGGCCACAGACATAATAAAATATAATTTTACAGAAATATCTTAAAGTTCCATTACCAGGCAAATACAATCAGAACAAAATCCACAGGAAACTACAAAAACCCTTAAATATCTGTAAGAACCTAAGGTAACCTATCCAGAAGACATTACATAACCAACATATTAATACCTGCTGAATTGTTTCAGCTGTATTTATGCAAGAGCACCCAAAAATGACTATTATGAACTCTGCCCCACTAAAGTGCTGTTTTTTTGTCACATCCCCCCCACTTCTGCCAGGGGCTATCACTCTTTGTTAAGAAATTAGGTCTCCTGTACACCATCTCAGAATTGGAGAGAAAGGCACACCCTGCCAAACAAAACCTCCTACAACTGTCACCTGAACCACGAATCCCCCCAGATCCCCTCAAGGAACCCTGATCCAAACAATGGAGTGGAGATGAGCTTACACAGAGCTTAGTATTAAGAAGGTATCCTGTCTGTCTTTTTTCCCATTCATCAGCCATAAGTGTATCTGAGTGGGTTATTAGGCATAGGTAACCTCCAAGATCTATTTTCTCTTAATACTGGGTGCTAAAGCTTGAGGGAGACATACTGTTTGCACAAACACAAAGTATGGATGTTTTCATGTTACGTGAAATTGCTCTCTCATGAATCATGTTTGACTCACTCAGATCCTGGTGCAGTTTGCATATATTAAGAACATTCATCTCAATGTGGTTTTTACTGTCAAGTTAAACAATAACATGTTCACTTCAACAAAGATTTTGAACTTGAACCTGCCTCAGGCCCAACAACCTTAATATCCATTTAATTCCTGATTGAAGCCGCTTCTTCAATTCCACGCTGCAATAACAAGATCTGCGTGCTATCACAAAGATCCTGTTGTGCTTTTGCTGAATATTATCCATCAATTAATGTCACTCAGGTACTTAATCATATTGCCAATAATATGCAAATAACAATACTTTAAATCCGATTACATTTTGCTTATTTACTTGCCAAGTAAGGACAATAAGGATATAAGATGTTGTCACATTTTACTGAGTAGAATGAAATAGATTTCGATTTTTCATTGATTCAGTTAGCTGTTCAATTGTATTTTCTGCAAGCTTAATCTGAAAATCAACAACTGATTATAAACTAAACATAACTTACTAAACTCTGACTAAAATAAGATTCTCAGAACTTTGTCTGGAATGATGGACCCTTAAAGAAAGCTTTACCATTTTATTTCCAAACATGAAAGTCTAAAGGCTATTTCAAAGCCCTTGTTTTCTGTATTGATTTATCCTTCATTTTATTTTATCTTTTATTTTTTTGTCTGCGTTTTTCTTTTCTGTTATTTCTTTAATTTTTTTTAAATGCATTTTAAAAAAAATATTAATTAAAGGTACTATATGGAGTTTTCAGAAAGTCCTTGTTATTAATGACACCTGGTGGCCATTAAGTGAGCTGCAGTCAGCATCCTGGACATCGGCCAAAACAGTGACGTGACATACACGAAAATGAACGTGATTTACAATCATGAATCTGTAATATTCCTATATTTTATTTGGACCATTGGCTCCATGATACTAACTAGCCTGCAAATTACTTTATCAGCTAATGTTACGAGGCAACCAACAGCAGATCCATGCAGCATAGCTAAGTTACAACTAGCTGGCTAACCTTAGCTTAGCTTAGGTTACAGTTAGCTAGTTGGCCGTCCCTGCCTTGCATCGCTCTTGGCTAGTAGAAAGCAATCGTTAGTTATACACCTTTGCTTTGTACCCTTACATAATTTATTTTTGGCTAAAATCAACACCATTTGTCATCATACATAAGTTAGTATCATGAAATTGTAGTAATTTGGCAAGCTAGCCAACTAACATATCCATTCAGATAGTATTTTGCTAGCAATAACATTGGCAAAATGCCCACTTGTGCCAACAAAAACTTGTGGTTTTCTCTTTTTTGAAGGACACACTGCGCCCTTGGCTTTATGCCTGGCTGTGAAAGTGGCATCTTAAATGAAAAAACATGAAAAGTGCTTAGTGTGAGCTTTGCATGACACATTCCCTCTTCCCTCTGAACTGACCCTGTAGGGTATATGAACTGGGGAACACTGGGAGAACTTGTGCTTTTCCACGTCTGTGAACAGGGTGAAAGTTGTGGGCCAATACAAAGCTCTGACTGGGACACTGGTGTAGATGTTCTCCTCTCCTCTTCTTAGGGGGAAAAGGAAATTGCCAGTCTGTCTCTGGGAGGCTCAGGGCAGGGATCTCTCCGAGTGCTGTCTGGTGAGCCTCTGTTTCCACTAACCACAGCTCCTAAGTCGACCACCTCTTCTCCCCCTCTGGAGGGCAGGATGAGTGGTTCGACATGGCTGAAGTGGCAGCAGTAAAATACTTTTTGCCCCTATGCTTTAGACCATGGGCATCATACTGATAGGTCACTGGCTGCTCAGGTGTCTGGACCTCTGGCCTCTAAAGCCTCCACTGCACCCTCTCGCCGCCACAGCCACAAAGCCCGGGCGGGTTGACCACATTCAGGTTCATGACAGACTGGGATGCTGACTTGTACACTTACTGGTACATGGAGGCAGTGAAGCACCCCATCTGGCTCGGGAAGGCGGGTCAGGCAAGGGTGGGTGGAGATGGTACACCACCGACTGCTCCACTACCGGGGGGTCTGCGAGCCCCAGAACATCACTGTTGGCAAGATCTAGGCCAGAGTAACCCTTGACGGGAACTCTGTGCCAGAATGGTTTGTCCCAATATTGTTTCATCTCCTTCATGCATATGGGAACAGTGGGCATGAGCTGCCTGGCGGAGAGCTGACAAGAATGCATTGCATGGATTTTACCGTTGTATAAATCCCTCTCCTCCCTCTTGTGATGCGGGCCAGTCAATAGCAAACCTGGTCACCGCCCAGTGCAGGTCAACCTCGCAGGGGGCAGAGGAAGGCAGAGCCTCCCCACTGACGGAGCTGCTGGGCCACGAGGTCTGAGCAGGAGGAAAAATGGCATCTTCATTATTCTCGTCGCAGAGGAGATCCAAGTTAACATCATCCTCGTCCTCCTCCACCACGCTCGTCCTCTGATTCGAGGAGCTGGCTAAACAGAGGGGGAAATTCCACTATATCCCCCCAGCAAGTGCTAGTCTTAGCTGGCTTAACCTTAGGCCTTGTTGCTGTGTTGAAAAGCCAAGGGTCAGTTTTTGAGGCCACTGACACTCACAAGCAATGCTCCAGAATCCTCACCAGCATGGGCAGCAGTGCTCACAGAACACTGAGACCGCAAGCAATGTCTGGGCATGCTTAACTCCCATACATGCAATGCAGAGAGGATGGGGGTCCTTGCCTGAGATGGTTGACCCACATGTGGCTGGGCAAGGGCGGGACTTGACATCCACATATAAGGGGTGGACGGTCTGGCCTGCGCAACTCAAGATGACTGGTCTGTCTCCTGACAGATATTGGAGCTTCCATAATTGGTTATGCCAGAAGGCGCTTCCCACAGTGAGATACCAAGCGAGGTTTGAAAGAGAACAGTCAATCCACCATGTGCAAACCAAAGCATGCACGCTCACAGGATTGATATCTATGTAGCCCATTCTAGAGAAGCAAACAATGTGGTTCAAAATCTGGTTACACCATTCAGAAAAGGCATTTAAAGCTGCAATGTTCTCACTTATGAATTAACTCATTATTCACCATGAAAATACTGTATTAGCACAATAAATATTAATAACTGTGCTGTTCTGTCGGGAGATGCTGTGACTTAAACCAGCAGTTTAAGCAGTATAAAGGATACATGTTATTTGTTAAGCTATGAATATAGGGAAAAGTCTGCTAACTGCTAGGCTAATGTATGCAATGTAAAATGCCATAGGCTTAAGCTAATAATGTTAGCATGTTATATATTTGGAGAAAATGTGACTAGCTAAAGACAATTTTGTCTATGAACCCTGACAGTTATTATTAGCCAAACTATTATTTTATTTTATTTTATCCTATTTTATCTCATTCTATTTATTTTTGTACAGTATCACCCCCTTCATTTTACAGCAATGTGTAAATGTTGTAATTTACTAACATGATAATATAACAGATTAAACGGTTCTTCTGACAAACACATGGTGTGTACATTTTGTGAATAACTAACACATTATTAGGTTGTCCTGCAATACAATAGCATAAATATCAGAAATTCATAATAAATAAAATATAGTTTCAAAGCTACACTTTTCAGACAAAACAAATTATTTCACATTTTATGACTACATTTCAGTCCCTCAAAATACCGTGACATTGATCACAAACCAAATGTGAAACAGATTTTGCTTTTCATAACATTTTAGCCATGAAAACCAAAAGTCACTGGTGATGGTACTCTCAGTTTACTGAGATGGGGTTCAACTCCCTGCAGTGACCTTGCTTATGATTATGACTAATCCTACAGTTAACATATGAAGCTCCATGCCAATACACCAAATTGGTGCACCATCTCTGTTGCAACAACCTGTTATAGGAAGCCTCAGAGAAGGGCAAGACATCAAAGGCGTAGTTAAAATTGCAATATTCCTCTTTAAATATAAGTGGCACTATAACTATACCTCATGAATGTCACATAGGTGGGATCAGGAATGGTCCATCAATTACCATATGAAGTTTGAGGCTGATTAACTAAGACATTGCTGAGTTATTCTTACTTAATGTTTAACATGACGTCATGCGTCTGCAATGGCAACCCTGTTCAACACATCAACCAAACCTTTTCAATTTAGAGCCAGGCATGCTTGTGGGTTGTGGTGACCAAATTTGAAGTAAATAGTAAAAATCCTTGAGCAGAAGTTTAAAGTGAATTTTGTCCAAATCTGTTTTTTTTTTGCTACTCCTACAGATTTGGTACACAACATATCTGTTGATCCATACAGTTTTGCAATAGCTGGCTCTCAAAGTTGGCTCAAATGCTGTGGGCAGGGCTTATATTAGAAAAAATGTCATATCTCCTGAACACTTTGTGTTATTGCAACCGCATTTGGTGGACTGGTCTGAATGACCATGACAAATTTGGTGCCATTTGGCTAATAGGTGGTGCTCTAGCAGCATCTAAAGCAGGGGTGGGCAATTAATTTGCTGTCACTATCAGTGAAGCAAGCCATCATTTCAGCCTAATGATGGCTTGCTTCACTGATAGTGACAGCTCTTTGGATCTCATATTGAGAGTTGACAGCAAGAGATTCCAAATGCAAATGTCACACCTGGAATCAACTCCAGACCTTTTACCTGCTTAATTGATGATGAAATAACGAGGGAATAGCCCACACCTGTCCATGAAATAGCTTTTGAGTCAATTGTCCCATTACTTTTGGTCCCTTAAAAAGTGGGAGGGACATATAGAAAGTGTTGTAATTCCTACACCGTTCACCTGATTTGGATGTAAATACCCTCAAATTAAAGCTGAAAGTCTGCAGTTAAAGCACATCTTGTTCGTTTCATTTCAAATCCATTGTGGTGGTGTATAGAGCCCAAAAGATGAGAATTGTGTCGATGTCCCAATATTTATGGACCTGACTGTATGTTGTCTGTGCTGTATTAGATGTTTTGTTGTATTAAATTAGAAGTAAAGCTAACTACATCTGGGGCACTGAGCTGTCACTCAAAAACTCATTAGCCAATGGGGACGCACCACTGAAAAAAAACAGTCAGGCAGTGCAAACGAGAGAGCTGGCAGCGTAACCACAAAGCCACAGTGAGGGCAAAAGTCTGATCAGTGAGAAAGAAGCACAGGGAACTGTAAACTTCTTACTCTTCCTTGGCATTGTTGTTGTGCTCCAAAACCACAAATGTAATGTTTTATTGTACACAACCAATATATTAAACACAAGATCTAATGAAAAAAAGATTACTGTTAACGTAGCAGGATCAGAAGATATATGAAACCTGTGTCTGCTTTTAGTAATCTATGGAAATAAATCTGGCTTAAAGATTTTGAAATTTTAAAGCCATTTAATTTCTATGAATTCTTTGAATTCAACTCTTCAAATTTTCAATAACTCATTCTCACTTTTATTTTTCAATGTTTAAAAAATTTAAATAATATATATTCAAGTTGCTCAAATTTGACAGGCCAAATTAAGATCCCAAAATTCGAGTTATAAAAGTCAGATCAAACATCCAGGATACTGATATTTTCAAGCATCGGCATCAAATGACCAATGGAGCGTAACTTGATTTCAGTGCTAGAAATTCAATGGCTTTTAAATTTCAAAATCTGGTGAGACAGACTTACTGCCATAGTAATCAAAAGCACTTAGGAATGGCACATTAACACAGAAAAGGGTTCAGGTTTATATGTTTCAAAACTATTCAATTTATAATTATTTACCAAAGGAACAGACTATGAACTGTAAACATTAAATAAAAAATGTTTTTTCCAGAAAATCCTTGCCAAGCCTGTGAAAATCTAGATATCTAAGGTAAAACTAAAGTTTAAGGTACACCAAAATGGATGAATATTATATATTTGTATGTACTATTTAAATGTTACTATTACTTACAGATTTAAATGCACACTAGTCAACAACTGTTTCAATATTTTCAGCAAATAGGCAAATAGAAAACCAATAGTCCAATCTCAGATATGGGGCAGACAGGAAGGCTATTTGCTCAGTATTTAAAAGCACTATCAGGAGATCTGTACTGATGCTCAAATGTTGTACTTAACTTACTTCAATTTCTTAAACCGTCTTAATATATTCAGGTTTATATTTAAAAATCAAAGAATACAGTTTCTCCTTACAGCTAATGGTTGATGTATTACAGCATATAAAGGTTTAAACAAAGCACTTGAAAATCATTTGAAAAAAATAAATATAGCCATTTTAGCAACTATTAAGCCGAAATAATGAGGATAAACTATGAATTGTGTTGGCCTTACTGCTAAAAATATATTTATACATATTTATGAACCTCAGACTGTAGTTTTTATATGTTTTATAATGTGAATAATTGAATTACTTCTGCAAACTTCACATCATGGGGTCATTTAAGTTTCAAACACGTGCGTTTATCATAGGCCTACTATAACTTGAACTAAAACATGAGTCTGAATCTCACTTTAGCCTATGTAGTTTGGTATGTTTCTGATATGGGCTGAACATACCTTCAGAATGATTATCAATATTGTCTACTTTTTTACACCACATTAGAGGCCCACTAATGAGCTGAATTATTCACATTTATTATTTTGTTTTGTTTCCGATACGTCAGCAGTAATAGGGGTCCACTACAAAACCTCTACAGGAATCTTCATGCACTCTGATGTTTCTGTACTCTCCACACAGGCCTCATGGCTCAAGATCCTGGTCATGTTTATGACACATACTTATTTGTGAATGAAACATCCAAATGCACTGTTTATTCTTTGTACCCATTGTACAACATAAATATAATAAAACTATTCCAACTAGTTGTTGGTGAAACTGTGGACAGGGCTATGTGCATCATTCACGTCATGTATTTATGTCCTGCTTTGAGAGCATTCTGGGATCAGGTTGTTAAGATAATGGAATCAATTTATGAGCGTCAACATTTTATAAATCCAGTAGATCTGATCCTTGGAACTCGCCCTGAGTGATGCAGATAGATATGTTTTTAGAATATATACAACTTGTGCTCTAAAGCAAATTACAAAAAATTGGCGAAAATGAATAAATGGAAAGAAATGGTTTATGAGGTCTACCAATCTATCTGGTAAGTAGAGCTACTTTGCAGATTCAGATTTTACATACAAAACATAGCCTATCAGTTTATAAAATATGACACTGTACAGATTCATTTACTGAAGAGTATACAGCGTAGTTCATATTAGCTTCTCCTTGAACTACATTTACCTAGATTCAAATGTCTAACCTAATAAAAGAGATCATGTTGGACTCCTAAGGGGAAGACATTTAATTCCACAAACAATTCTGTTTTTTTATCACCACTTTTATACCCTATTATCAAGTGTCACATATATTTACAGAGAAGCAGCAGAGTATATAGCTCCCACTCAACTGAAGCCTATTGGAGGCAGTTTTGAACCACACTGAAATGAATTGTGTTTAACTGGCAAACACTCCAATTATGAGTAGGCCTACTTGCCCCACAATAACCTGAGTACCTTTCCCCATATCAACTCCAGCTACCATTTGGTGTCACTCTATTCCAGCACTTCCAGGCAAACTGTCACAAGTTGATGAAAGAGAAAATGAATTTCAGCAGATTACAGGTAGAAACAAAACTACTCACTGGTAGCAAGTCACAGCTTTAATCTCACAATGTTAGTTTCAATTACTTACAATTAAGTCTGTTGGTAATTTTCTAAGGTGCATGTATACAAATCAGTATTACAACGGTGCAAAGCAAATGCGAATTCCACAGTTTAAGAGCACCGACTTACATTCGTTCTGAATTTATTAAATTATTTGTTAAAAACGTTACAGATCCAAAAAAGGAAACACTGACTTAACATAAAATGGCAGGCTACAGTTCCAATGAATCTTAAGACATTCAACGTAAGGCCTGGGTTCAATTGGCTGTCATTCTCTTCGAAATACAGACAGTGGTGCAAAATCACAAACGCAGTTTTGGCAAAGTAAACACCCGACACAGTAAAGGGGGTTTAAAGATCGTCTTGGTGGTGATTTGGTGACTGTTGTCCTCCTCGTGTCGAACCTCTGTCCGCCTCTATTTGGAGCTGGTGTACTTGGTCACGGCCTTGGTGCCTTCGGACACGGCATGCTTGGCCAGCTCGCCGGGCAGCAGCAGGCGGACGGCGGTCTGGATCTCCCTAGAGGTGATGGTGGATCTCTTGTTGTAGTGCGCCAGGCGCGACGCTTCCCCAGCGATGCGCTCGAAGATGTCGTTGACAAACGAGTTCATGATGCCCATGGCCTTGGAGGAGATCCCCGTGTCTGGGTGCACCTGCTTCAGCACCTTGTAGACATAGATGGCATAGCTTTCTTTCCTGCTCTTGCGGCGCTTTTTGTCACCTTTCTTTTGGGTTTTGGTCACGGCCTTTTTGGAGCCCTTCTTTGGAGCAGGGGCTGATTTTGCAGGATCAGGCATTATCTCTAACTATAAACGTCAACAGAGAAGAAACAACAAGAAGAAACACAGCGAAGGATACCGCCCCAATGCCAGTCCCTTATTTATAACATGGCTGTGCAAATGACTGTGTGCCATTCCTTCTCTGCGATTGGAGCGTCCTTCACCAGAGGACGGTCGTTACCAGAGGACGCGCTGCACCATTGGCTCCTGCGTTTCAGTATCACTCGCCCAATCAGAGAAGCCTTTGCGGTTTATATGCCTTTACTCAGAAGTGGGCTACATTACGTAAAGGTCCAAGCTCTTCTATCGGCCAGTGCGCAGTGTTTCTTCTTGGTCAAGAACCAAATTTATTAACGATCATGTCTGGTAGAGGGAAAACCGGAGGCAAAGCCCGAGCAAAGGCCAAGTCCCGCTCCTCCCGGGCCGGACTCCAGTTTCCGGTGGGTCGAGTCCACAGGCTATTGCGCAAAGGCAACTATGCGGAGCGCGTCGGTGCCGGGGCTCCGGTGTATCTGGCGGCCGTGCTGGAGTATCTAACCGCTGAGATCCTGGAGCTGGCAGGCAACGCGGCCAGGGACAACAAGAAGACCAGGATCATCCCCCGGCACCTCCAGCTGGCCGTACGCAACGACGAGGAGCTCAACAAGCTACTGGGAGGTGTGACCATTGCTCAGGGAGGAGTGCTGCCCAACATCCAGGCTGTCCTCCTCCCCAAGAAGACGGAGAAACCGGCTAAGAGCAAGTAAAGAGACTCCCCGCACGCCCGGATTCAGCCGGGACAAAGGGCTCACCTCGGAGCCAGCCACTTTTTCATATCGGTGTTTGTTTTTTGGATAAACAACCTTTCAAATAGGGGGCAGTGTTTGGTGTTGCTGTTTCTACAATGAAAACATACACTTGCTTCTCATCGGGACTATTCACAGACTGCTCTGTCGCCACTGTTGTGTTGTTGGCTCTGGAAAATGGAGGCACTCTCTGAAGGCTTATGGATGAGGAAGGCCGTGGAAAAAAATCAGTTCTTAATATGGACCAATTCTGAAGGGTGGGGTTGTTTTAGTCTCGTAAAGCTGCTACAAAACGTGCAAAATTGTTGTATTGTTCATGTCATGTTGTATCAATAAATGTCCTGTAGCCTTTCGGCACAGGGCGAATACATTCAGTCTTCATTTTTGTTGTTGTCATCCGGGGACTTGGCTGTTGGTCTTTGTGAGAGAATAAACGGCACAGAGGCGCATGATTGGGCTGCAGGTTTTTCTGGGATTTAGAGTGGTGCAGTTTTATGTGTATATAAGCAGTGATCATTCTTGAATTTCATTTTACACCTACGGTTCAGTTCATTCGCATTAGGAGGGTCCATCACAGTACCTTCTTTCATAGTGCAATTCTGAAAGACAATCTTTAAAGGAAACAATGGCAATTCATGTTTTGCTCAACATTTATACAGTTTTGGTTCATGGTGGTTTATAGCTCTCTCACATGATGTTTTTATTCACTACTGCAGTTGATGTTAGGAGCCCTGTAGAAATGTATTAGAGCTAGCTCTGACAGTGTGCATGCTGGATATTCATTCCTTAGTTGATTTTATCATAAAAAGACAGTAGTTTACATCATGTTCATGATTTTCAACCTGAGAGCTGACCAAACCTGTGATTTGGTTGAAATGGGAAATGTAGGGTCAAACATGACTTGGAATGCAAATCTGGTCCTCATTTCTCTCATTCATTTAGCATTAGCAGATTATTTCTCTTTGCATTTGTTTGTATTGGCCACAGAATCAAACTGGGAATCCCTGTTTCTTCTGGGTGTAGGATTACTCTCCAACAAAATAAGTGAACATTTTTATTGTCCTGCAACATCCGGAGGATGATTGGGGGTTGCTTTTGAAAGACTCTGCTGTTGTTTTCCACATTTTCAGCCTCTCTGCTCTGCCTCAGAATGATTTGAAACAAACTGACAATTCAGATGCTAAGGATTTGGTGAGGCTTACAGCTTTTCAGCGGCTACTGTAGAAACTATTTTACAATATTAAGATTCAGTATAATCATAATTTGATACTTAATGATCTCTGTACTTCACTGACTTCCTGTCTGCTTTTAGGGAGGTCAGAGTGCAGGGGCAGACTGGAGCTAGTGGGAACCTCATTCAACTTATTTCACTGCCTTTAACTTTGTTGCAGCACTCTGCAGAAAAGAAAAGTCATTTTTATATCTACTAATTGATCCAGATAAAGTTAATCTTAACCTTAATTTCAAATATTGTTATAGAAAACAAGAAATTAATCAATATCAAATACTGTAGCTACAAGAAAATCCTGTGCAACAAAACATACAATTTATAAATAGAGATACACTGAGGCTATAGACAGTTTTAACATGATTGCTAATGTATATAGGATACAGTAAATACTGATAATTATATTTGTCTTGATACAGTATGTTCTTCTCATTTATTTAGCAGTACAGTATGTTGTGCTGCCTAGAATCACAAAACCTTCCAAAAAACCTCAAGGACATGTAATACCGCAGTCATATTTCAATCTTCTTCAATCTTAGTAATTTTCATCATAGGAGGGCTCGTCAACTGTCAAATATTCTAATTTGTAGTTCCAAATTCCTGACCTTTTTTCCTTAGAATTGAATCCATGGATGTTCACAGTAAACGTAAAAGTCCACTGGATAAGTATGTGTGATGAGCACAGAGCAGTATGAAATGTTAGAAACAACACGTCAAGACACATGCTTCAGTCATAATTTACTATTCTGGGCTCCACCATTACAGAGAATGCACCGACAGTGTTTGTTTTAAGATCTTTATTATGTTCACACAGCAAATATCACTTATCATCATCAGTCTGAATTCAAGTATTAGGTCTCTGAGAATGTTCATACTTGTCCAGTATTCAGGGATATGACTGAGCCACAGACCCTGTGATTAATCGACCTGGCATAAAACAGGCAAGATTAGAATTTACTCATCCGGTGTTGGGATAACACTGCAGCTATATTTGGGTTAAGCAGAATTTTTATCCTTTTTTGTACCCTTGTCATTGATGATGGTGATCTTGTTCTCCTTGCCAGTGCTCTTGTCTACAGCAGAGAAATTAAGGATTCCATTGGCATCAATATCAAATGTCACCTCGATCTGGGGAACCCCACGGGGAGCAGGAGGGATGCCCATCAGCTCAAACTTGCCCAGCAGGTTGTTGTCCTTTGTCATGGCACGCTCACCCTCATAAACCTGTTGGTTATACAGTATGCAATGTCACTTCAGTCACTCAAACATCCCAGAAATGCAATGTAACATCTTCTAGAACTATGAATTGCACACACAACTGAATCCACCAGGGTCCTCACCTGGATGAGCACACCAGGCTGGTTGTCAGAGTAGGTGGTGAAGGTCTGGGTCTGCTTGGTAGGAATGGTGGTGTTACGTTTGATCAGGACAGTCATGACACCTCCAACGGTCTCAATACCAAGGGACAGGGGGGGTGACATCCAGAAGCAGCAAGTCCTGCACATTCTCAGACACGGAGTGACTTCTCCACGGGGTCCAAGGTGCCACGGAAGAGGTCAGCGTTGAGCTCCTCAAAGCGAGCCCTGGTGATTGAGGTGTAGAAGTTAACTCCCTCGTACAGAGAGTCGATCTCAATGCAGGCCTGGGTGCTGGAAGCCCTCTCACATGCGGTGCGCAGATGATGGACAGCTCTCTTGTTGTCGCTGATGTCCTTCTTGTACTTGCGTTTGAACTCTACGATGAAGTGGTTGACCATGCGGTTGTCGAAATCTTCTCCACCAAGATGAGTATCTCCAGCAGTGGACTTGACCTCAAAGATGCCATCCTCGATGGTCAAGATGGAAACATCGAAGGTGCCACCACCAAGATCAAAGATGAGAACGTTCCTTTCAGACCCAACCTGGAAAATAAGAGGTTTGGTGAAGGTGTGGGTGGACATAAATCATTGTACACCTACTACTGCCCTAAATCTCACCTTCTTGTCCAGGCCATAAGCAATAGCTGCTGCAGTGGGCTCATTAATGATTCTTAACACATTTAGACCAGATATAGTTCCAGCATCCTTAGTTGCTTGACGTTGAGAGTCATTAAAGTATGCTGGTACTGTGATAACAGCATTCGACACAGACTGAAAAAATGAAGAGAGTTTTAAATATACTGTGGCAGTACTGTAGATAGTTGCTCAACATATTATTTTGTAGACGTACCTTCCCAAGGTAAGCTTCAGCAATCTCCTTCATCTTTGTCAGCACCATGGAAGAGATCTCTTCTGGGTAGAAGGTTTTGGTTTCACCTTTGTATTCAACCTCCACTTTGGGGCGTTCACTATCACTGATTATAGTAAATGGCCAGTGCTTCATGTCAGACTGAACTACTGGGTCCTCAAATCGTCTACCAATCAAACGTTTAGCATCTGCAATCCCCAGGAAAAATTGAAAAAATACTTATTTTTGTTGTTTGTTCAGATACTTCTAGTTAATTTTTAATTTCCACATCATAATAACACATGACAATGATTTATTTATTTACTCTGTGGTCTGGTAGTGACAGCGGCAGCGGTAACCTTACCAAAGACTGTATTGGTGGGGTTCATGGCAACCTGATTCTTGGCTGCATCTCCGATCAGCCTCTCACTATCTGTGAAGGCCACATAGCTGGGTGTGGTCCTGTTGCCCTGGTCATTGGCGATGATTTCAACTTTGCCATGCTGGAACACACCAACACAGGAGTAGGTGGTCCCAAGATCGATACCAACTGCTGCCCCTTTGGACATGATTTCTCTGGGAAAGAAAAACAATTCATAGTTAATGTTATTTATTCCAGCAGGGGGCAATAACACTCAATAATCAGGGCGGTAAAGTCTGCATAAAAAATTATAATTAATAGTTTAGTTAATATGTAAAAAATTGTGTTATATATTGTAAAAACAATTTTGGTTTTAATAGTAAACACTGTAATTATCATTGAAAGAATGGCATTTTTGTTATATACCTTTCATAAGGGCATTTACTGAGCACAAAATCTGCCTGAATTTTCTTCAACCCTAACTGTGATGGCCATGTCACCTTTCAGGTGGTGGCTATAATGTGATTTAATCAAATCGCCTATAGTGTCTGCCATGGATTAGATATCATGGCATTTTAGGTTGTAGAAACACAACACAGTCACAATATAATCTGAAATGAAAAAGTGTAGAAAGTTGGTTTTGGCAACTGATTAAAAAGGCATATGTAAAAGTCTTTGGTCGCATACATCAATCAGGAATCCCTGCAAAACCTCTCATGCATTCTACACTTGTTTGCATAATGATAATGTATATTTTTGTGCAGAGCAGGATTGTGCAGCCTGCAGGACAGTGTCGACACCAGAGAGCATTTTGCAGCATTACACTTGAGCGCTACACAAACTGCTAAACCCCTGGACCATTTGGACCCTGAGCCAAGCATTCTCAAAGTAACGTCATTGCAGCTTATTAATACATTAGATACAAATTATCAACTTTTTTTGTGATAAGATTATCACAGGAATAAAGAAGACAAATTAATATGAAGTAAACATATACAGTATATAATCACACTGTATGCGTACTAATGAATATTATAGGAATATTGGGATAGAAAGGAAGAAAAATATTAATAATGTCACTAGAAACTCACTACTTAATACTACAGACACCTAATCAGTGTTATTTGACAGTAAGAAGCATAACAGCATATATAAGGGCTGACTGGGAATAACTATGCATGAGCCTATTGAGAGATATTCTCATTTTACCTGGATGCTCCTGTGGCCTTGGGCTGCTGCAGACTCTCTCCTCCACTAAATGAATACAGGCAAAAGATTCCGGCCTCACTGCTTCTGTACAAGCTTCCCAATGGTCTGTGTGCCAAGCAGCTTGTAGAACAGCAGTGAGCTTCCAGCACATTCTGGTTCAGTCTTCACGTTCTCTTTGAGCCATCATCCTCTGATTGGCTAAAACCTGGACAGTAAAAAAACTCTCAGAATAAAGAGAGATTAAAGACAAAAATAGCTGGAGGAAATTCTAGGGTATAGGTGGGGTTTTGGTAAGAAGTGTAGGAAACTCTTCCAGATAGCAAATAACTATCACTGTTGGCTTGAAAAACTAATTAGAAACCATTTTTGCAGTGTGGCAGGGCACATTATCCTGCTGAAAGAGGCCACTGCCATTAGGGAATACCGTTTCCATGAAGGGGTGTACTTGGTCTGCAACAATGTTTAGGTAGGTGGTACGTGTCAAAGTAACATCCACATGAATGGCAGGACCCAAGGTTTCCCAGCAGAACATTGCCCAAAGCATCACACTGCCTCCGCCGGCTTGCCTTCTTCCCATAATGCATCCTGGTGCCATGTCTTTCCCAGGTAAGCGATGCACACGCACCCAGCCATCCACATGATGTAAAAGAAAACGTGATTCATCAGACCAGGCCACCTTCTTCCATTGCTCCATGGTCCAGTTCTGATGCTCACGTGTCCATTGTAGGCGCTTTCGGCAGTGGACAGGGGTCAGCATGGGCACCCTGACCGGTCTGCGGCTACGCAGCCCCATACGCAACAAACTGCGATGCACTGTGTGTTCTGACACCTTTCTATTAGAACCAGCTTTAACCTTTTCAGCAATTTGAGCTACAGCAGCTCTTCTGTTGGATCGGACCACACGAGCCAGCCTTCGCTCCCCACACGCATCAGTGAGCCTTGGCCGCCCTTGGACCACTTTTGGTAGGTACTGACCACTGCAGACCGGGAACACCCCACAAGAGGTGCAGTTTTGGAGATGCTCTGACCCAGTCGTCTAGCCATCACAATTTGGCCCTTGTCAAAGTCGCTCACATCCTTACGCTTGCCCATTTTTCCTGCTTCCAACACATCAACTTCAAGGACAAAATGTTCACTTGCTGCCTAATATATCCCACCCACTGACAGGTGCCATTGTAACGAGATAATCAATGTTCTTCACTTCACCTGTCAGTGGTCATAATGTTATGGCTGATCAGTGTACACTACATTGTCAGCTATAGGTTACTGTGTTCTATATGCCCTCTTAATGAGTCAATCACCTGGTAACCTGACTCTTTATCACAAGTCAAACTGCAGCTGCTGTATTAGCAGTCATTTTAATCTATTACACACATAGACCATGCCACTGTAATAATATTATTTGATTTAATGACCAAACATTATGGGAAGGCTAAATCAGATTAATCGTCTGGGCACCGTGACTGTCCGTACAAAATTTCATGACAATCCATCCAATACTGTTGAAATATTTCACTCTGGACCAAAGTGATGATTGACATTGTCATCCCTAGAGCCACACCGCTAGCATGGCTAAAATTATACCCAACATGAGATACATCTTATACTTTTTGAGCAATTGTTGTCTCATTTAATGCTGTCACTTTCCATGTCTCACTCCACAACTCTCTGGTTTCACAAGACTTTCCAGCTCACACAGGTGGTGGCTACAGCCCCCTTTAGCTAAACCAAGCACCCTGAAAATGTTCTGAACATTTAGTCTTCACTAGTTTTAATATATCTCTGATGTAACTCAACAGACCTGTCTCACAGAGAAAATGTTGACTTGTGATAGCTGAAAAAGCACAAATGTAACTAATAACAATGATGTCTCTCCTCCATTTAGCTATGAAATGCAATCTACCTGTAACTTGTTTTTGTTGTGAAAATTGTTAATTAAAGCTATTGAATATTAAGGTTTTCAACTACTTCAGTAAATCACAAAAAATGATTGTCATTTGTTTCAGAAACAGGGACTAATATGTATGAATGTTGAACTATTAACATTGTACTTTTACTGTAGGTATCACATGAGAATCCCTTGAATCAAAAAGTCTGTGGAAACCACAGGGCTGTGATGTCATGGAAGGTCCCTCAGTGGAGTACAAATAGATCATGTGAGGAGGAAACGCGGCAGAGTCGAAGTGTGATTGTTAGCGAGTGTCAGAGATGGAACTGAAGCTGCAGCTGAGCGTCTTCGTATTACTCATACAGGGTGAGTCCTTTACTTTCAATACTTGTTGACTTACTTTGTTATGAAAAGTAGATAATGAATATAATGATAATGAGACGAAAAACTGAATCTGATCATTAAAAAGGGCACATGAAGCTACTGGAAGTGATGACTTTTCTAACGACTTCTTAACATGACAGTTACAAGACTTGTCTTTCTATGGCAATGTGTGATGTTTCGAAATGTGATGGTTTATTGGGGAAAAATAGGGCAAAATTATAAACTGATGCTTCTGACAAATTAAATGGTTGGATTTGTCTTTAGTAAAAAGCATTGTTGCCTGAGCTCATGCTTTTTGAGGCATTAGATTTGTATGTTTTATATGTAAAGCTTTTGATTTAGTAATCAGTACCTATGATGAATTGCATCCCCATTTGAATTATCATCCAATTTTTCCATGCTTTATGTCATTTAATTATATTTTACATTTCAGTCTGCCAATTTCTAGTACAGTATGTATGTGCATGTATGTTTATTCATATAGCGCCAAGTCATAACAAAGTTATCTCAGGGCACTTTTTCATGTAGAGCAGGTCTAGACTGTACTCTCTATTTACAGAGACCCAACAATTGTGATGCATATATTTTACACATAAATATAGACACATATAGTATTTCCTGTGAAATTATTATTATAAATCAGGTGTCATAAATCGTCTGAAACTCAATGACTAAAGTCTACAGAAAACTCTCAGAAACATGGTGCCTTAAAGTAAAATTACATATCTAAGTCACCATTTTCTGTGGTTTTTATGCATTTGTTCCAATGTTCAGTTAAAGAAATGTAATATCTAATAGGCTACACAACCCACGCATATGAAATTGTCTTGGTGACCTCTGGTCCTTGAAGCCCACTGCCCTCACCGCTGGTGTCAGTATGCCCCCACAGTTGTGCTTTCCAAACAGCTCGTCATTCTCACCCCATAGGAAAGAAAAAGCACCCAAAGCCCCCGTGAACAACCCACAGCATATTTATATTTTCTCTTACGCCCGCCATTACTTTCTCTTTCACCATGAAAGGACTGACCACATTACTTCCTGTCACATTAGAAATGCATTACATGTGTGACAGGGGGGCGGCTTTTGTAACTGCAGTACAGTGAAGAACAGCTTTTTTTCCCCCCCGTCACACCACCTCCACACACACACACACACACACACACACACACACACACACACACACACACAGAGTCCCAGGCCAGTGGCACAAACAGGAACAGATGAGTCAAACCGTGAGAAACAGGGTTTCAACTTCGGACACCTCTGTGTGCGAGGGAGGGAAACATACTTTAACTGATCTTGACTTGGCTTTTTAATTCCAATAGACGGTTGCTCATTTGTTTGTGAAGGGTAGTGGGGTAGCTGCCTGGAACTGGTGTCACTTTATGAAATGTCACATGTATCACTGTTTCAAACTGTATGGTGTGGAAATGACATTGTCTTCTCTGTGGAAATTTTTAAAGAAATCGATGTTCCTATTTATTTGATTACAGTTTCACTTGCGGTGCAACAGCGTATTACTGTGTTAAAAGGTCAGACAGTCAACTTGAGATGCCCAGTTACAAATGGTCTCAACACCAATGTGGACTGGAAGAACCCTGAAGGATATGTTATGTTCTTCAATCGCAGTAAAGGTGAATCTTTATCTAACAAATGTATAAGCAGCAACACAAATTGTCTGATGTTTGGGCCAAAATTGCAAGAATCTCTCAGACGTTTGAATTTAGGATATTAAACACCTTTTTATTTTCCCTCACTCATTCCCAGGTATGAAGGACAAGCGCTACAGTATGAAGAAACTGTCTGAGTCAGAATTCATCATCAGTATTTCCAATATCACCTTCAAAGATGGAGGCACCTACACATGCTCTCAATATGGCAGTCAACCAACAGAGAAGAAAGTGGAGGTGACAGTGTTAGGTGAGTATAATGTTGGGTCACAGATTATATTATTGTTGAATCCACCAAAGATTAACAATGATTTAGTAACTTTACTACCAGAGCTATAACCTTCCAACCTAAGTTGAATGAGCATTTCATAATATATTCATATTATAACATTTGCTCTGGTGTTGATTCTTTTAAAGGTCGCCCCAAAATGAATGTAGCAAAGCATCACGGACAGTTTGTCATAAAATGCACTGCTGAGGGGAACCACTATCCTCCCCAGATCTTCTGGAAACTGGATCATGGGCCTGAAATTCTTTGTAAGTTGGTAATAACTAAACTTGTGAACTAAGAATACATTGCAAAAGCTACATTGTAATGACAAGTGAACCAAAGTGAGCCATAGAAGGTAACATAACATGCATTTCACAAAGGTGCCTTATTTGCCATCTTTAGCTGCATGTTTGTGGTGTATCTTGAGCGCTGTTATTCTGAACCTCAGGGGAAAAATGTTCCTACTTAAAGAAACCGGTCTGCACTCTGCTCTTTTTTTGTCTTGAAGCACAGTGACTGGCACAGCTGTTTTAGAAGCAATGTGACCTCCTGACTGAAATGTTTCATTTTATCCAATAATTGTGTGCATAGTGCGGTGCACATATGAACAAAAATAGCAGGTATACTTGTCATTGTTTTTGAATGCCTGGCACTTTGTATGGGTCATTGCAATTGCACTTTTGTAGGTGTATCAAAATTATATTCAGTAACCACAGAGTGGGCTCATCTCTTGATGACGCAGCCTCCCACAGTTAAAGTAATCTTTACCCATATTTGGTGGGTGGTTATTTCAAGCCCTGATGACAGCCATTACTTTTAAAATTCCTTTTTGATTGTCCTTTAATGACAGAGATTAGTAGTTCAAACTCTCTTTGGAAAGTTTAAATTGATCAAAGGTCTCACCAATGTCATATTATGATGGTTCTTTGACTGCTGATGTGAGCTCGTACACCTGCTTAGAAATTGATACTAATGACATCTATGCCATTCCACAGCTCATTTCCAAGTCCTACATGGAGATAAAAAATATGTCTCAATGGATATATTACGTGTTCGCTCAGTGGAGAACAGAGTCACTGTGAAATGCCTTGTTCGTCATCCAGCTCTGCACTCACAACCTCTGATAAACGTTGTCAAAATTGGACGCGATTGTGAGTACAGTAAATTTAATCTGAAAATAATTCTCTCTGCCTCTCTCGCTCTCCCCCAGCTTGAATTTTAGTGACTGTAACCTTAGAAAAGCTCGTATCAAATATTCACCAGCAAAGAAAATGAATAAAAATGACGCTTGTATTAACCAAAACTTGCTTACTTTAATGTACTTCTGCATAAGGGGTGATATTTGAGGAACTGTGAAAGTGTAGTGATGTTGTCACAAAACAGGGAAAGCACTGGAGAGGGGTTTTTCTCATGAGTTGCTCCATGACACTGTCCACAGCAGACCAACACAAAAATGTCATTTGTAATTTCCTCTTTCTGTATGTTAGAAATAGTCTGGTTTCCTGTATTCAATTGAAAAAAAACTGATGTGTGATTTGCAGATTGTTCAAATTTCCACAGGAATTTTCACTTTAAATGCTTTTCCATGAATTGAATTCTGTTTCTGCTTATTAATAATGTAAACCCCCTCTCTGTCACAGCAACAAAGCCCCGCCACACGACCACGACCAGTTCACCCACAGCTCAGCCTCATGGGTCAACAATGTACTTTGCAACCAGAGACGTGAATGGGCCTTCATCAGAGAGCTCTATAAAGTCATCAACCATTCCCTCTGCAACCACTGGAGTTCCTCTAAACCCTGTTACATCCACAGGCTCACAGCTCAGCACTAAAGGTGAGTGAAACTGTTTTCATTTTCATGGCACATGGGCTTCATGGCACAACATATTACATATCAGATGACAGTTGCAGAAATGAGATGAGGGACACAAAAGAAACAGTCCTAAAGAAAGAGTAGAAGTGATTTAACAACAACAACAACAAAAGTTATTTTTGTTACTTAGCAGAATAAGTTTCACATCAGTTCAAATTGTAAATTATGTTATGCCTAATGTCTACAGATACAAGATCTAAAAAAGGAAAGTAAACTATACACCATAAATACTGACGTGGATAAATCAACCTCAAATGGGTTTACCCTATGCTACATCCCTTATTTATTGCTTTGCATAATAAATGTATACTATATTACACAAACTATCAATTCTCAATTCAATTTTATTCATATAGCACCAAATCATAACAGACGTGATCTCAGGGCACTTTCATATAGAGCAGGTCTAGACTGTACTCTTTATAGTATGATTATTCACAATGCAGTTCAATGTATATCAGTTGCTTAACCACCACTGTAGTTGTGATACCACAAGATCTGTTTACTGTGACGGAAGTCTCAGAGCATAGTGTGAAACTCAGTTATGTTAGGGGTATTCATGAATTCTGAGGATGAAACTGTGAAGCTCCATGTAGGTGAAGAGCTTGAAATCCCAGCTTGAAAAACTGCTGTTTACATTTTCTTAAATATTTGACCCCAGAGGTTTTAACTTTAAACACGAAAGAACAATTTGTCAGAGCTAAATCAATTTTGACATCAAAAGTTAGACAGAACCTTACATTTCCCAGCTTCTTCAATAATATTCAGTTATTCATCTGCTTGTCTTCTTGCAATATATATATGCTATATGTAGAACTATTCTTGACAAATGTCTGTCTGATGCCATCTAGTGGTAATTCTGAATAACTACAATTGAGTTGTTCCATTTAGAAAACAGGGTTGACTTAGGCTACTGCGATTTATTTAAGTCTATTAATTATTGTATCTTTCTTCTTCAAAATTCCTTAAAGGCTGGACATCTGTCTCTGAGACAACAGAGGGGATCCCACTCTATAACCGTACAGAGGCAAACACAACAGGTAAATTCACACTCTAACAGTACCAGTGTCTGCATGGTTAAGACTAAAATTAATTTCCTCTAGTATGAAAATGATATTGAGATAACTGTCTTGTCTTACGCACATAGTAAGAATGTGTAATAGGCTTTAAAAGTGATTATGGTTTTGCTGAACTAATTACCAGCATGCTGTCTATTCCCAGGGAGCATTAATGACCCGAAGATGCAGACAGGAAGTGAAGGAAGTTCATCTTTACTGGTCTTCCTGGTGACATGCCTGATATTCTGTCTTCTGGTGGTGGTCATTTTCTTTTCCATAAAGCTGAGGAGAGCGCACATCACCTGGAAGAGAGGTAAGCAGACCATATTCCCATTTTCTGCATGGCATCTAATCACACCAACACAAGTAGCCTACTTAAAAAAAAAAAAAAAGTATTTTAAGAGAACATTATGACAGTTTTTATTGTTACAGAGAATGAAGAGTCTGATCCATCAGAGGAGAGCAGTAAATCAAAGTCAAGCCAGGAAGAGAAGAACTCCCAAGGACAAAGGCGAAGAGGTACACAGATGATTCAGCACTCCTTTTAAGGCCTCTGACCAGAAGGAATACAGAAATGTACTGAAAACATTTGGGCCAGCAGAGACTGTAATGCAACTGCAAAGACTGAATTGACAGAATTCCTCCTGCTCCCATGACATGCTTTGTGAATCAAAACATGGATCATTTACAGAAAATTTGGGCTATGGGCTGAAATCCGAAATGAGTAGTTTAATTCAACACTTGCAGTCATTTTATATTTCCAAACATTTAATTCTATTATAAATATATTAAACCTTTACATTAACTTCTGGTCAACCTTCTTTTAGTCCACATCAATGTGCATCTGTATTTTTGTACAGATATTTGTATATCCTCATTGTCTTATTAATTGCCCATTGATGACCAATGTCCCATTAGTTGACACACACCATGCCAACAATATATTGCGATGCCTTTGGAATAAAAATGGGCTATTATATTTGACACGTGTTGACTTATCACATTCAGTTTCAAGCCACTGCATTAAACTGGGCCTACTTAATTCAGTTCCTAAATTAATTTATTCAACAAATTCCTTCTTTTATTTCACACGTTCAATGTCAGCATGACAAATTCAACTTTATGCAGTCCAAGCACAGTCTCTGGCACAGTCTGTGGTATTCCACAGAAAAAGGGCTGGTGTGTAAAGAAGTAACCTGTTTCTGCAATGAATCACTGATTGTAAAATGCTCTCTCTCACAGGGCTCGTCAACACAGCATTCACACAGTACGTCGTTGAAGAACCAACACTGATAACCTCAGTGATAAACACATCTGCAGTGGCAACAACAGCGAGGGAAAATAACGAGCAGACTTCTCAACCTCAAATCCCAGGACAAACTTCAGCCAAATGTGACATAAAGGAGACGGAGCTATAACAATCTGTAAAATACAACATTTATAATGCCAGCAATATCATTAGCACCATTGTCATGGTCACAGAGTAAGCTGATTAGCTTTTTTACGGCACTTGTAACAAAGAGTGTATGTTTACACAGAAAAGAATGTGGTAACACAATCCTTATAACTGTAGTAAAGTACTGTACCATGTAAATACTGTATACATTTTGTGTTTAAATGAACCAATAAATTATATTTTGCAAGAACGTCATGGCAAACTTTGTTGCATATGGATGAGTGATGTTTAAGGGAGATATTAATGATGATTTTGCATATTATCTCTATCTTTTGTGACTTTTTCCATAAAGTAGCATCATCTTGTGACGTGAAATCTTATCTATTTTATCTCCATAAAATAGCAGCCTACTACACACACATAGTTGAGATGATTAAAAGATATGTTTTACAAGTTTTTTCTTTTACAGAACAGTGTTGATTCTATCAGTATGATATACAGCTGTGTAACACTAACGGCCTTTAGACTATAAATACTGGAGTGCAGAGCATGATATTAGATACAAAGGCTGTCCTAATTCATTACAGTGGTTGGAAAGATACTAATTATAATGTTAGGCAGTGTACACTCATTGAAAACTGCAGTACCAAATAAGAGGAACAAAAATATTTCTAATATATTCTGTTTAGTGTTCAATTTTCAAAAATCACTGGTAGCTAGGAGAAGTTAGCCCCTGTCTAACCATGCATGGGTTCAATAATTCCTCAATAGAATAAGAGTATACGCTCATTATTTTGTCTAATCATACACATAAATACTTCATATGGATATAAATTATCGGATGAAAGGGTCGTTTTCCTAACTACATCTTTTATATCCAGACAAAGGTATCGTCTTGAACCATGCGGTCATTCACAGTGATTATGAAACACAGATAATAAAGCAGGAAGTAGGCCGGATCTTTGGTGACATCATCAATGATACTATTCATTGGTGGACCGTTGAGGAAAGACTCAGAGACTCGACGTTTGATTGGCTGCTTTGCCGGTCATATATAAGGTTGCGATGCCTGTCAGCCCTCCTTTCCCTTCTCAGACCAGCTAGGACAAGTCACCCTTGCTGCTGTCCACCCCAAATCCAACACCAAAGTCATCCTCACTTCAACAATTCGGTAAGTTATTCTTGGATAAGTCATTAATAATATCTATATATTTCAGTTAAACTCCCCACATCCCTCTTGGGTTGCTTCAATTGCTCAACTAACCCTAGCTTTTGCTCCCTCACTGTCAATATTTGCTGATAAGAAACTTACTTTTGGTTTTAAATTACTAGCGCTGAATGGGAACCATATATATTGTTAATAATGTAGATGAGTATAATTAATATGCTTGTGACAGGGCTGTAACATACTCACGAGCGTTAGCTACCGTTAGCAACTTAGCAGAGTGGGGGTAGGGATTCTGAGACGTTCGAGAATGTTCTCGAACAGCCAATGTCAAGCTAGCCCTGAATGAACACACGTCCGGTTAGTTTTTTTGTTTCCTGAACAAAAGCCTTATCGCCATGCGCCTTAATTTAATTTGTTTGTAGGCTGTCTTAGTTATATCTAACTGTTTCATGCTTTCCGGGTTAATTTGTTTATTGCGTTTTATGTGGAAAATAAAAACATAAAAAATGCTTTAGGCAATTTCCGGTCTTAGCTCTGGCTGGCTGTGGTAAAATTGACATCTCATTGTCACATGATCAGCACTAGCGCCATGCTTTCACAATGGCTAATTTATTGCAGCGTGGTTAGCCCATATGTGTATATGCACAATAAAACACTTGTTTGTTTAAGTGTAGAAGTACTTTTTTATACATAACTTTTTTGTTACCAATTATGACTCCACTGTGATGAAACGCATCAATGCTGGTGTTAAAATTGACATTTCTTACCAAACTTATAAAAATTGACATTTCATGGATTGAAAATGGCTCAACAATTTAAAAAAAAAAAAAAGCAAGCTTTATATATATTTTTTTTAAAATCAGCTCTGACACAAGCACCCACACAACTAGCCATGAGGCCACGCCTCCTACAGGTGTTGCTGGGAGAGAGGGTTCTAGTAGACTTTAAGGGTGTAGTTACAATTTTTTGAGTTGTGTTTAATTGGTTCACATTGCTCAACCCTGGTTCTGCTGCCATACATTTCTTGGTCTGACTGCAATTATCTGATGTGCTACTATTGGAGATTGTTGGAGTAAAATTCTATGACTAATTACTTTTATGTACAGCTCCTTCATGTTACCTCCTTCGTATTTAAGTTTTTATTTTTTTTTTAATTTTTTTTTTAATGGGTATTTGTACATCAGTGTCGTGGGCTGAAATTGCTTTAGCTGGCACAATCTTTAAAATGTAAGGTAAAGTCACACTGGATTCATGAGATTAACAAATAAACTTTTTTTTTTTTCTTTAGGAAACATGTCAAAGGGACCAGCAGTCGGTATCGATCTTGGGACCACCTACTCCTGTGTTGGTGTGTTCCAGCATGGCAAAGTTGAAATAATCGCCAATGACCAGGGCAACAGGACCACACCCAGCTATGTGGCCTTCACAGATAGTGAGAGGCTGATTGGAGATGCAGCCAAGAATCAGGTTGCCATGAACCCCACCAACACAGTCTTTGGTAAGAATGAAGTTAATATTAAACTAAGCATTTTCTGGTCTTATGTCATTCTTGTCACCCTCACCAGCTTAAAATCAGCAACATGTTAATCAAGTAATTTACATTATCTCAAAGGTTATGCACCTCAAACTG
Organism: Macquaria ambigua; assembly: GCA_008360985.2. Taxonomy (NCBI): domain Eukaryota; kingdom Metazoa; phylum Chordata; class Actinopteri; order Centrarchiformes; family Percichthyidae; genus Macquaria; species Macquaria ambigua. Next base: position 92,698 of record VMKM01001359.1, read on the forward strand.
CAACCCAACTCTACCTGCTTATCATAAAGAGACTGGCACCTAGGTCAGTTATAAAGCGGTCCTATGAACTTGAGACAAGAAAGACATAAGACTGAAATAATCTTAATGGTCCTAAATGACCGTATTAATGCACTTCCTCACTTTGATGACGATTTTCCTGCCATTCGTAGTTTCCACCAGAGGTTGAAAGACCAAAGATGGCCCAAATCCTTCCTTGGATGTCTGAGTGATCTTCTTAATGGAAGCCCACAGTAGATCATATTTCTTTAGATTTTTAAAAACCTCAAACTGTCTTTGCAGATGCCAAACGACTGATTGGCCGCAGGTTTGACGACACAGTTGTGCAGTCAGATATGAAGCACTGGCCATTTAATGTCATCAACGACAACACTCGCCCCAAGGTTCAAGTTGAGTACAAGGGTGAGACAAAGTCCTTCTATCCAGAGGAGGTCTCGTCTATGGTGCTGACAAAGATGAAGGAGATTGCTGAAGCCTACCTCGGAAAAGTATGTTGTTATTTAGCATGGCTCTCGACAAAAATGGCAAGATTTCTATACATTATGCTAATTTTTACTTGTTTCCTTTAAGACTGTCAACAATGCTGTAATTACGGTACCCGCCTACTTCAACGACTCCCAGCGCCAGGCCACTAAGGATGCTGGCACAATCTCTGGCCTCAACGTTCTGCGTATCATCAATGAGCCAACTGCTGCTGCCATCGCCTATGGGTTGGACAAGAAGGTAAATAAAACGGGCAAAAAATTCATCTACACTTGAATGATGTCCAACGTGCATAACCAAATTGAGGTAGTTCATCATTATTGAGTAGCTTTGAAAATGTTAACACTAATTTTAATTTCAGGTGGGGTCTGAAAGAAACGTTCTCATCTTTGATCTTGGTGGTGGCACCTTCGATGTTTCCATCTTGACCATCGAGGATGGCATCTTTGAGGTCAAGTCCACTGCTGGAGATACTCATCTTGGTGGAGAAGATTTCGACAACCGCATGGTCAACCACTTCATCGCAGAGTTCAAACGCAAGTACAAGAAGGACATCAGCGACAACAAGAGAGCTGTCCGTCGTCTGCGCACCGCATGTGAGAGGGCAAAGCGCACCCTGTCTTCCAGCACCCAGGCCAGCATTGAGATCGACTCTCTGTACGAGGGAGTTGACTTCTACACCTCAATCACCAGGGCTCGCTTTGAGGAGCTCAACGCTGACCTCTTCCGTGGCACCTTGGACCCCGTGGAGAAGTCACTCCGTGACGCCAAGATGGATAAAGGGCAGATTCATGACATCGTGTTGGTCGGTGGCTCCACCCGTATCCCCAAGATCCAGAAGCTGCTTCAGGATTTCTTCAATGGAAAGGAGCTCAACAAGAGCATCAATCCAGATGAAGCTGTGGCCTATGGAGCTGGTAAGTGTCTTAATCCAGATGGATGCACACCAGTTTATTCCCCCCTTGTCTAATTGTTTGCATAGTGAGAGCAGCATAGCATGGGCCTTCAGCATCTAAACTTGAGTGTCTAATAGTCGTTTGTTTTTACAGCTGTTCAGGCAGCCATCTTGTCTGGTGACAAGTCTGAGAATGTGCAGGACTTGCTGCTTCTGGACGTCACCCCCCTGTCCCTTGGTATTGAGACCGCTGGAGGTGTCATGACTGTCCTGATCAAACGTAACACCACCATTCCTACCAAGCAGACCCAGACCTTCACCACCTACTCTGACAACCAGCCTGGTGTGCTCATCCAGGTAAGCACAACATCATATTATACCCATCTCTCAATTTCGCAGTGATGACGTTTATTCCTGCCATTCGTAGTTTCCACCAGAGGTCGCAAGACCAAAGATGGCCCCAACCTTCCTTGGATGTCTGAGCGAAATAGTTGGCAGAAATGTAGACACACTTGGTCAAAATTGTCTGCTAACCCTGCATACTTCCAACAGGTTTATGAGGGTGAACGTGCTATGACCAGGGACAACAACCTACTGGGCAAGTTTGAGCTGACTGGCATCCCTCCTGCTCCTCGCGGTGTTCCCCAGATCGAGGTGACATTTGATATTGATGCCAACGGCATCATGAATGTCTCTGCTGTAGACAAGAGCACTGGCAAGGAGAACAAGATCACAATCACCAATGACAAGGGTGAGTTTTGAGTTGACTTTGAGCACAGCCTCAAATGTACTGTGCCACAATTTCTGACTTGCAATTTGCTCCCAGGTCGTCTCAGCAAGGAGGACATTGAACGCATGGTCCAGGAAGCTGAGAAGTACAAGGCTGAAGACGATGTCCAACGTGACAAGGTGTCTGCCAAGAATGGACTGGAGTCGTATGCTTTCAACATGAAGTCAACTGTGGAGGATGAGAAGCTTGCTGGCAAGATCAGTGATGACGACAAGCAGAAGATTTTGGACAAGTGCAATGAGGTCATAAGCTGGCTGGACAAGAACCAGGTAAATATTCAACAATCTTTCTTTCTTTATATATTATTTTTTTGCCATGAAGACATGAATTTGCCTGAATACTAAAATGTCCTTGTTTTGCAGACTGCTGAGAGGGATGAATATGAGCATCAACAGAAGGAGCTGGAGAAGGTGTGCAACCCCATCATCACTAAGCTGTACCAGAGTGCCGGTGGCATGCCTGGTGGTATGCCAGAGGGCATGCCTGGTGGCTTCCCTGGAGCTGGTGGTGCAGCTCCTGGTGGTGGATCCTCTGGACCAACCATCGAGGAGGTTGACTAAACATTCAATCACTTCAACGCAACTCCTGAGATGTTTTCTAAGAAAGTAACCCTCTTATAGCACAAGTTACAACAAGCTAAAGAGTGTAATTTAAAGAAATAAAAACAGGGTTTAGCGATCACACTTATTACATTGTTTGTGACACACCTGGGGAACAACATGTCAGTTTACATGTCTAGTAAAGTGTTTGGTATACTGAGATGTCACCTCCTTGACAATAAAAAAAATCTTGTAACCCTCTGCCTATCTCTTTTTCTGCTCTGCAGAGCCCTTCAACTTCAAGCTGATTAATCCACTTAGTAGTTGTGGTAAATTGGATCAACGGTGTTATGTTGCTATAATGGCTGCACTGTTGACTGCTATTGCTTAGTGGCTTTTAGTACACTATAACTTCAATATTATGCTTTCACTGTTTAGGACTGATAAGGAAGGAGCAACCTTATACCAGCTTAATTTACAGGAAGGGGATTTAAATATTTCAAAATGACTTGTGCTGAGGTCCAAGTTGTACAAAAATTTCTATGACAGTCTGTTACTTTTCAAGTCATGCAATACAGGTACAGTGCGTGATACTGATCACAAAATTGAGTACAAAATCAGCTGGTTAGACGCAGCTTTGACGACCATCTCACTTGTCAGCTAATATGGGTAAAGACGACTTTTTAGGCATTGTACTAATGAATGCAGTATTTTGGTACAGACCTATGCTACTAGTATTTCAAAGATGAGACACGGCAAGCAAAAAGTGTGGAATGATTTATGATGGATCCAAAACAAAACAGCTGCGACATCAACCAATGCCACACGAGTGCACGACAGACATAACTCTGCATGGAAAGCACGGGTGTTAACATAAGTATTAAATAATATGGCTGCATCCCATTTGGGTGTTCAATTTCAGGGAACTGGCCAGGTTCTGGTATTGTGCTTACTTTCTTGAATGCATGGCTTACCGGAGTCGAGACTGAAGTGGAACGGAGCCATTAATAATTTTCAGTTACACCTGTTTTCCAAAATGTCCGCCGCAAAAATACATCCATGGTATATTCGTGTGCGACCTGTGTAATTGAAAGTCGGAGCTTTTATGAAGAGCACTTGAAGGAAGCATGTGTGCGTCGGCGTTTCCATGGTTGCATTGCTGTGGAGAGTACAAACAGGAACACAGGTGAGTATCTGAACGAATTTACTTACTTTACTCTATGAATGTTTTATTAACACGACACAGTTCAGTGTTATTGTCATTGTCACTGTAAATACAAGAAATGCAGTAAATAATTTTACGTTGTTTTAGCTGACGTTTCTTTCTTTTCACCCGTACGCTAGCGTCGTTTAAATAAATGATAGCTGCAAAGCTAGCTGACAGATAAACTATCGTTAAGCGATGGCAAAAGATAATTGACATAACGCTACTTTACTATTTCCCACTTAACAAACGTTACAGACGGTATAAGATACAGCCATTATCGTTTTCTTCTTTGGTTTGTGAGCTTCACTTGAGGAAACAATTCTTCTCACAGTGTTTCTCTCCATTTCACTTGGCTATCAGGTCAACGATGAATGCTTTCATTTCACTTGAATTTAGCCCACTAGAAATTAATGTATTAGCATTGCATTCCTAATCAGTTTTACTCACCGTTATCTTCCAACATGCAATACAGTTATATACTTTATTTCTGCAAGTCTGCATGGGATGAAAGAAAGACGCTGTAATGTGTATTCCTTGAAAAAGATTAGCGTTAGTTTATCAAAGGAATGCACTTTAGTATTATTGTCCTCAAAGTCTTCAAGCTATTCGACCTTTTTAACAGCAGACAGTTTGACTTGTTAACTTGTAGCGTTAATAACAGTAATGATGGCTGCAATCCCTTTACTTGTGTCATTACTACCAGGGCCCCAGTATTGTGCATGCTGGCTCACACTGCCATGGTAGTGACACCTAAATGAAACGGAACCATCATTGATATTGGCTCCACCCCTGCTTTTTTCAAACTAGTCACAATGGTCTATTTTTGCCCCCATTCACTCACTTACGCACTTACTGATTGATCCCAAAGTGGCCAAGCAAGCATTTGGGTTATCCAAGCACCAGGCACTCTGAGTGGAAGAAAATACTTTTTTTCATTTTGATATGTAGGACACTAGGAAAAACATAGGTGTAAATAATAAAATTAATGATTGCTAAGTTCCATTTAGGTGTTTCAGTTTCAGTAAATTCATGACTTTACTGGAAAACTTGTATAGAATGGAGCCATCGTTAATGTTATTAGTAACACGTGCTTTTCCTTCTATGACTACTACTACTAAGCATGTATATTTTAATTACACTGTACATGTAAAAGCCCAACTAGGGACAAGAGTTGAAAATTAGCAATAGCTATATAATCTCTTTCATGCTCTGTATTGGAATTATGTTAAATTGCATCTTCCCTATCAAATTAATTCAAATCAGTATTTGTTAAGCATATTCCAGGTGACATTTAGAAACTTGGGTATGTAAATAAAGTGTCAACACAACCAGTACTTCATAACTCTAGCATGGCTGCAGAAATGAAGCTGAATCCCTCATCTAAAACAAGTTAGGTGAACATTAAACTGTGTATAAAAGATGAATCAAACTGCCAATATTCTCATGCTTGAGACAATGCTGACATATTTAGTGTAGGCATACAGTGACTTATTTAAGCGCACATTGTGAGCTTATCAGAAAAGGGTCAAGAATTTAAAGATATGAAAGTACATAGAGCAGATTTGCCTGCTGGAATGTGAGGTTTTTGATGCTACATATCTAAGACTGCACTTTACATAGACAGAAACGTGTAGTTCAAAGCCATACAATAAATACATGAATGCTTAACATACTTGAGTTCCTTTTACAGTCTGCTGTTCATTTTGTACAATAAAGCTATCTTTTTTTTGGTTTGTTGGTTGCAGTGTTTGTAAGTTACCACAGATGATCAGATCTTCATGAAACAGACTGTCCACCTACAAGATAAACATGGATAAAGGACTCAAACAAGAAAAGATGTGTCAAGTGTTGAAGACTGAGCAAGAGAAGCATCATTCTCCAAGACAAGCAGCTCTGGCCAGCCAGTGGGACTCTGTGGAGTCCGACACAGAGAGCTTGGCCCAGGAGAGAGCTTACCAACAGCAGCTACAAATGTGTATTAGCCATCATGATCAAAACAAATACATACCTCTTCAAAAGGGGAATGCTGACAGCTTACAGCATGGAGATGAAAATAATGATGAAACTGAAGATCTTCAGGTTTATGATAGCCTAGAAGTAGCAGCCCACCCACATGCCAAGAGGAACCCCACCCTGTTACAGACGGAATATTTGGACATACAAATAGATGAAAGAGAAGGAACAAGGTAAGTTACACAATTTCCAATTTTCTGGCAAATAACAACTCATTTGGTGTTGCAATATTCAAGGTAACAACAGGGCACACCCAGCATCAGTTAGTTGTGGTCAGAAGTGTGTCCTGTTGCACATGAAACAACAGCTAACAATGGCATCAGGCTGTAATGAACTGATACCACCTGATAAAAGTACACTTTTATATCACTGTGGCGAAGTTAGAACTTCAACCAGGTCAGCAAAACAAGGATTTAGGCTTGTATTAAAAGATAGGACTGGCGATATTCTATATTTTTCTTACTGTAAACAAACTCCACAAAAAGACCAAAACCAACAATGCATTAGTCCGTCCCTCAATATTGTTTGCCCTCCTTACTCTGTCTGTGTCACTCAATACTTAATACTTTATTTTAATAAAGGGCTCAGTAATTTCCTAATACAGCAGGGTACTGTAGTTCTTGGCCAACATTATTCACAACATGAGCAAATAGTGCATTTGTTGGGACTGAGTCAAAATAAACTACAGTGTGTGTGTGTTCATGGTAATGAAGGAACAACAGTGTGGCTCATTAATGTGTTTTTAATAGTTTTTTGACAACAATGGAGCGCTGTGGCACAGAGGAAGAAGATACACAAGGCTTTAGATACACACACAATAATTGTTGGTTTTGACCTTGAATTGAATTTGTTGGCAATAAGAAAAACAAAGAATATCACCAGACTTATCCTTTAAGTGACTCTACAATACATTTGACAAATTCTGATATAGAGTTATGCAGTTTGGCCAGTAGATGGCAGTAATTGATTTTAGTGGCACAATTGTTATGCTTTGATAAAAACTCAATATCACACTGGGTGGTTATCGAGTGGGGTATAGACCTTGGGAAAAAAATCTGACTGATCACATTATTGGCTGTATAGCCCTGTGTATCACAATAATTCTATAAACATGTGGCATTATAAACTATTCACCACGATGAGATTTGTGCCCAACCTTGTTCAGTTTGCCTATTGAACTGGACTGTCACATTCAGTGTCTGTGACAAATTAATTAAAATTAAGCAGATAATAGTGCTGCTTAGATGTAATACCACAAGGAGAATGGCAGCAGCAATCAAACCTTTTACTTTTAAACAGCACATGGATGATAAAAGATAAATAGCCTTCATTCATCACTTAACAATGCAGTGGTGTCAGTTATTTAATGAGATGCAGGCACCAATGGTACATTGTAGTGAGAATGGCCTAATTCAGGTGCTTTCAGAATAACAGCTTTCATTTGAGGGAAATTAGATTTTTGTTTTGTTTGGGTGGATCACAATAAGTGGTCACTCGTGGTCCATTAACAAGGATCATTGTTGCTATAAAGGAGATCTCTCTTTCTCTCTTTTGATGGAGCAGAGGTAGGCATCTATGGTGAGGACAACACCACATCTGTTTTTGCACTCTTGTCGACTCGTACCGTTGTTTCCTCCTTCTCTTTCCCCCAGACACTGATAGTCATTTCCCTCCAAAATAGAAAAGGGGCATTCTCCTTTTCCTGTCATTAACCCGTACAGATTGATGTCCACCAAGTGTGGGTCCACTTCCAAAGTACATTGTTTCAGAGGAAAATGATCATGACATACTCACAAAAGGCTCCATTTCAGAGAGCCAAGGCAGTGGACACAGTCCCATTACCATCATCATGTTCTCATAGTCCTCTCTACTGCCTCCTCAAAGTGGGTAAGCCTTTTCACACATTGCCATTGCATAGTTTACAAACCCAATGAGCATTCCTCATTCAAGCAAAAGATTCCTATTTAAGCAACTCCATTCATCCCTCTTCACTATATTTTACACCTATCTCGCTTGAAATATTGCAAAAGGATATTTGAGTATAGTCCTTATGACCAGTTTTTTCATTTTCCCATTCAGTGTTTTGTCACAATATTTCACTGCCTTTTGTATTTATGTGTCTGTATCTTGGGCAAGAAATAATAGGCTGTGGTGTTTTGCCAGTGTTAGAGGCATCACGCCCAGCTGCATGTTGTCTATAATGCATTCTCTAACTTGTTTGAGTCTGAGTCATTAGAGAGACATCCTTTACCCTTTTGGCCTCATCGAAGTGAAGGGCCCTACACCTAGGCAACCCTCCCCCCCAACACACAACATCACGGCAGGAGAATTAGGCTCCCCTCGTCCTCCCAGTAAGCACAACAAAGAGGCTCTCTGCTATTTATTTTAATGAGATCTTTTCATCACCATCAGAAAGAGCATTTTAGCCTGCAATTTTCAAGCCATTTCATAAGCTGAAAATTGCCGTTTGCGAACCATTCCCCCGCTAGTAGCTCTCAAATACACTCTCATTAGTGAGCCTGGAGGTGAAAATACGAAAATTATCTGTAAATACAGGCTCATAATCCCCCTCATCTGTTTCAATTTCAGAAGTCTCTGATAAGGCCTAGCTCTCTTTGTTTGAGGACATCATCATTCTAATAATCGTGTAATGCCTCTTGTTCCTTTGACCTCTCTCTACAGTCCTATGTGGCATTCTGGTGTGTGTAAAACGTCCTTTGGATATGGAAATGTCATTAATAAAGCTGCTTACCAACAATTCAATCAATTACTAATAATATGATTAAGACTATACTATACATATACGGGCATATTCTTTGATAATTCCATTTAGTTTCTTATCTCCACTAGAGCTATAACTTACTAATACAAATATTAGTCTCAGGCTAGTTGTATATTGAACATATATTTATTGCTATTGTCTTTCTTTAACCTCACAGCCAGCTGCTCTCTGATGATGCCTATTCTGACCTGCGCTATGACCCCAACTGGAGGACCAACCTGAAGGGAGCTGGCCGCTTCAATGAGAGTCCACAGACTTCCATCGAGGAATATTACCAAGTCCCTAAAGAGAAATCTAGTCAGTCATGTGGTGACAGACAGGGACTGGTAATAAAAGGAGGATACAGATACATCGTCAACACAAGCCCAGCTGTTGTGGTGACTCCTCATATGGTTGGCAATGAGTCTGAGCAGCCGTACCGCCTACACCCACAAGATGGTCAGACTAGCTCAGTAACATCTCCCCATTGTCACAACCATGCTTTACAACTGAGATCACCAGAAGCTGACCTTTCAAGGACATCAAGCATTTTCATTCAAAATGAAAGTGACAGAAGATTCAGAGAGAAGCGTGAAAATAGCTGTGATAATGCTGGTGAAAATATTAGCAGATATCCTGAGCAGACAGAGGATATACATGCTGTGTACATCCAAGAATTTAAGACCTACAACCAGCAAGACCTGAGACGCACACAAGGAGGACCCACTCAAATAAAACAAATGAGCGTGTCCACATTGACAAGTCCTAAAGTTTTATCGAACAAAAAGCTAGAAAGACTCACAAAGGACATAGTGGAACGCAACAAAATAAGCCTGGGGCGCAACACATCCAAATGTGGCTCCTATGTGATGGTGCATGCACTTAAGCAGGAGATGCCTCATAATGTGAATAAGGTGTGTATAGAATGTAGATTTTTCTCAGCCATTAGCATCTGCTTATGGTTAAAATAACCGAATGAGAATTTGATCTTTGAAATGTGACAACAAACTGTCATCTCTGTAATGATCAGTCCTAGGCAGGCCCTCTCTTAAAACAGGTTGCAATTACAGAAACAGACACCAGGAGCTGCACTAGCATTGATAATGATTCTTGGGCCGCCAAGCTATTGTTGCACTTACATGACTTAAGAATGGGTTTGACTGGGGACAGACGTCTGAAAATATTGGAATAAAATATAAAATGTTAGTGTTTTAAATCCCAGTTTAAACTGTGACAGTTTACACTTCAGTTTTTGTGATCCGTTTGGTATCTTCCTGTGGCCTTACAGGTCATTGTTTGGTGATGGACAGATTAACTACATCTACAAGTTTTTATTTTACAATTTAGGTTGTTTGGTTTGGAAATTAACAAAGCAGATTCTGGTTGCATGATTGACAGGTATTAGGCCCAAACAGCTATTGGCAAGTTTGTGATGTTGTGTATTTTAGGCATTAAGTATAGCTTTTGTAGTATTAGTATATGATAGTGATAGTGTTGTGGAACCCTGGCTACATTTACTAACAGTGTTAATATGTTGTAAACACAGAGGTCAGTTCTGGGGCTTGTTAGTGCACATGCACAACACGTGCTGTTGTTTTATTATACTTTCTAGAGATCTGTATTTACTGTGCATTCAGGTCATAGGAAACGTAGCAAGTTAAAGCTTACTCTAATCTTGGAGACACTATCAATGGGCAGATGCTTGAATGCAGCTTTTCTCATGAGCAGAATATAGGCCAACATTGTTTTCTTCTTTGTTTTATTTTTCTATTTTTTTCCTTCTGCATCAGCCAAGCTTATGCTCATTTAGCAATATTATTGGTATCTATATATCTTTTATTGTCATCTCAGACAACAACTAAAAGAATATCCTATGATGTTTGCTCTGACCCAGTCTGGGAAATTAATTTGGCAGAGGAGCATAGCTGTTTTCATCTGCCTTCTCCTCCACCATATGAAAAGAGCCATGTCTGGCTATGCAGTGCTTATTATGAGTTGATGTGTACAACACGAACATCAGAGACGCATGGTTACCAATAGGCTCTTAGACATCCCTGCACCTGGCACAGTGGCATAATTGGTCGGGATGGCCCACATTCCCCATTTGTCGGGCCACAAGACTGTTTGCTGGCTGTAATACCCCCAACCTTGTTCACCCATCTGAGCCCCAGCCCTCTACAATGTCTCATGTCATCACCATTTACATAGTCAAGAGCCGTTAGCTTTGTGCAATGGTAAACAGAGCCAGAGCCTTTCCCTCTCCTGAACCCTTGTGTTTTGTCATTTTCCCTCTGAATTCGCTTATTAGTTTTCCATTGCCCTGTCTCCCCAAAGACGCGTCTTACTTAATGGGGGACATAGGGCATAAAAGAAGGGGGCACCAATTTGCATGTAGTCTATTTCCTGTTTCATCATAGGATTAATCTATGAATTGGGTGTGTTACGAGAACAGTATAATGTATCAACAAAGCTTATCAGAAATAGGCTTAAAGCAAAGTAATTTGTAAACCATATTTTAGACAGACTCACCAAAAATAAAATAAAAGCTATGTAAAAACTGCAGTTCATTGCCACATGCTTACACGGACAAACCACCCCAAAACAGAATTAATTAATTGTATGAACTTGGACAGTTTATTCTTGATTTGCTGATATGTGAAATTGAGCAGGTTTCTCAAAAACAAAAGATCCAAGGCTCTTTAGAAGCCATAATCATGGGACTTCTCTTTAACCTGCATTGTTGAATAATTATTGAATAAGAGACTGAATTAAGTGACTCAGTGGCAAGTGCTCAAGGTAAATTTAACTGTTAAATGTACGCTGAAATGAAATGCACAAACATTATATTGAGTCTACAGAGTCACAGTCTCTACGTAGTTATTAAGACAGCATCTTCTGGTTATGTCTCTTGGCCAGATTGGAGTTCTCTGGTCTCTTGTTTTGGAATAGGGACTTTTCACACACACTAAATTAAATATTGATGATCAAAGAAGTAACATGATAATTTTGTTATCTACCTTCAGTATTAGATTTTTGGAAAATGTAATATTAAAGGTCAGAGAGAGAGACATCTTAAAGAACCAAAAACAACTTTTCATAATTAGGATAACCACACATTCTTTATCACAAAGCTTGTTCTGCTTCCTCCCGCCCTTCCTTGTCCATAGCTCTTTGCAAAAGATAGCAACGCTACATGTACAAATCGCATCCGTTTCAAAAATCAAGTCCAGACAAGCCAGTTGTTACTAGGCTCTTTTAAAATACCCCATTTGGTCTTTTGAAGAAAGTGGCCATCTGAGGGCAACATGTGATAATTAGACGTGTTATTAAATGTACACAATTTCCTAATGCAGCAAATGTTTAGCCCAGCCAAGTGGCAGAGTGGCGGTAGCAATGATTGGCTTCATCGGGGCTTGGGCCTCCTTTGATAAAGACAGAAGTAGCAGATCAATCTTCTGCTATTGCACTCACCCCTTAGAGTCCCTTCTCCTCTTGCAGGCCCTCACTTCAAAGCCAGGGGAACATAATGTACAATCTTTTAATAGCTTTAGACCAAAGCTCTGGGGAGCTCTCTGCCACTGTATACCCTGCCTCAGTCTAAACACCTAATCAAGATTACCTGGGCTGGCCACAATAGCAGCTAAATGCAATTCAAGATCCACAGCCCCTTTGAAGTCTTCATTGCGAAAAGCAGATGTTTCCCGGGTACAGGAGGTAATACAGCTCGCTGCAATTGCCAGACTTTGTTGTGACATCGTCTTGCAGAGAAGCAATTACGGGCCTCCCAATTTAGTAGAAAAGATATTACACAGCTTACCATGCTCAAAATGCAATACAGGCTTGATCATTTGCTCCAACTGATTGGGATGTTTATAATGGGTGACAAAAGGCGATGGCAGGGGGAATGGGTAAAGGTGAGAGGCCCAAAGCGTTTGTGTGTGTGTAAGTGTGTACACTGCTGGACACACAGTAGTCACTGACACCTGCTCCTGATCTTCAAACTGCTCTGTCCTTATTGATCATCTGTAACCGCACCCAAATGTCTAATGTCTAATGTCTGTTTAAAAAGATTCCCCTATTTGGTTCATTTAGTTACCAAAAGCATAAAAATGAGCTCGAAAGCTAGAGACAAAGGACCATGCGGTTTACATATTGAAACAGCATAAGGGCTAGGTGGTTTGTGCAACAGTGCCCTGAATTGTTCTCAGCATAATAGTAGCATCTCAGCCTATTAGATGCAATCACAAACAAACTTATTGATGGATATGTTACAACTGGATCCACTTAGTCCTTGTGACCTTCACCTATTCAAGCTCACAGAATTAGTGGCATTCAGTGAAAAAGTCTTCAGCCTGTCAATACCATCGATCCACTCAGATGGTCCTCTGCCACTGAGGGGAGTCCTGAAGTTAACTAAATGATTTTCATTACAGCATTAGCAGAACATATTTCCATGCCACAAACGGGTACATTAAGAACAACTGAAACAGCAAAATGGATGTAATATGATGTGGTCGAAGAAGACAGGCATTGATAGTAATGGATGCAGTACTGGTACCCCTGAGTAGGTGTTGTATAGGTTTTAATGGGCTTTAGTAAAGGCTTCAGTTCCAGTGTATAGACAGAAAAAATATAAAGAACTTTTGTTTTAACATTCTTCTGTATCAGCGTGTGCTTTCTCTTGTGTTCTGTCTAAAGGTGCATGAAACTCTTAAGGAGACGGCCAGCATGGAAAGTCAAGAGAACAGTTCAGACCCCAAGCGGAGGTGGCTCCAGAAAACACAACAGTTGAGGGTAGGACCCCCCTATTTTTTCACGTCAGCCCAAACAACAGTGTGAAAATCTAGAAAAACTAGTTTGTATTTCAGTATTGTTTGTATGGAAGCTTAATCGCTTCAGTTCCAGCCAGGGCCACCTAGCTGCTGCACAGTAGGGACACTATCGCCCTGGCTTTTAGTTTTTTTGGGGAGGGAATGTGGACACAATCACTCATGGTGTTGTTGCACTGGAGCTTGCCAGAGACGATTTAACGAAATTTAAAGAGGTGTCGAAGTGAAAAAGGAGAGAATCGGAGAAGCATGATTATTTTGAGCACTTGAGCAGCCACCTTAACGCTGCCAAGCATAGGAGAACGAATATTTTTCCCACTGGAATGGGCAAAGCTGGTGTTTGCTAAATCAGCTGCATTAGATGCATGAGACACATGCTCATAGACCTCCTGCTAAATAATTTGGTGAAATCATGCAAAGAAGAGCGCCAGCCCTTCTTACACTTGGGAAAGAATTGTGCCTGTTATTCAGAGCTCATGTCTGTCTGTTGTTGTTTTTGTGGTGTAAATGAGTAGATTTAGAGTTGATTCTTTGTGCTCCACACCACCTTCAGAAATAGGCCAAGCTATACTTTGTAAGTTAGCATATCTAACAGAAATGCAGAGGAGTTAAAACTATTTAATGTTTACAGCAACAGTCTTTGAATATGACAATGGCAAAATTAGACATTTCACAGTCCAATTTAATGTCACAGTCTGTTTGCTGGCATTAAAATACAGTATTACAGTTGGGAAGGATAGTGACTATCTGTTATTACGTGCCTGGTTTCTGTTGTCAGCACATGTTATATGCTTGGATTTTGCCATATGTTTGGGTTTTGTGAATTAACACTCCTGTGCACTGAGTAAATCCTTTAAATCAATCCTGTCTATATCAGTACCCTTTTATTGCTCTGACATTCTACATCAATGAAAACATTTTATCCTCAAACTGTTAATCCTACTCTAACCCCAGGTGACCCAGATCAGCAAAGGGAAGAAAGCCCAGCGGAAAGAATACCCCAACCCCCCTCAACAGCAGCAGCCCCCTGCCTCAGGGGTCAGAGCTGAGCGGGGAGACTGTCTGGGTTCCCCATTAGCAAGACCAGCTGCTGAAACTCAACCAAAACCTCAGAAGACAACTTCACCACAGCCTTTGCCCCCCACCATCCACCTGAACATCAACCTCAACACTTTATCCCATCTCCTTCCGTTACTCCAGCAGAAGGGCCAGGATGCGATCATCAACTTAGCATCTCTCCATGGTTGTCCTCATTGGAGCCCCGCATCTGAAGTAGAACTTGCATTGTCCCCTGGATATCAGCAAACAAATCCAGGAAAGTCCTCCCAGATGTCTCAGAAAGGGGTAAATGCACAACTTCACCAGAGAAACCTGGAGAGTAGCCCTGAACAATGGCTAAGGTGAACCATTTATACAGTTTTTCTTTACTGACCAAAGATGAGAATGATATTACATTTTAAGGATCTCACTGGGGAAACTGTGGCATCAAATAATAGCAGTCAGATAGAAAAAACAGAGCAAATAAGGTTTAAAAAAAACAACAAAATACTGGATACACTAGTGCAATCACAACACAACAGTGACATAATGACAATTGACAGCAAACTTGTGGTCTATGGGACAAAGGAAATTAGTTTAAAATATGTGTCTGATACAGCATATGAAAATGAATAAAAATATAGGCATATGCAACATATAAATAATAATATAATATGAAAAATACTTTTTTGTTTAGTAATCTATTATCATAGGACCCCTCAGTATTTATCCACCAATCATTTTGTGTTTCAGCACAACTGCAATAAAGTGGCCGTTATCCTGTGAAGGGGAGGACCAGAAGTGGCGTCCAAATGAGGTTCACACCAAGCAATTTCCACAAAATCTACCCAAGACACCCACCACCACTTTGTCACAGGGCACGGGCTCCTACACAGTTCTGCCCCCTATAGGAAAGCCAATGACAGGAAAGGAGCCTAAGCTCAGCCCTGGTCAGAGTGTTAACACAGCCTACCCCATCCATAGAAGCAGCTCTGATGGATACCTGGTTCAGATGGAGAAGCAGAAGCAGCTGAGGGAGAGAGTCAGTTACAAGGTTGGTGTGTCTGTGAGCTTCATTTGTGTCCTGAAAGGAGGGATACTGAATGTTCAACCATTTTTCCTCTGTTGTAGAAAAGTTATATTTGTGTTTCATCTGTGTATTTTTGTTTGTCTGTATATCTGCCATCTAATCTGGGACGTCACACAGATGAAAAAAAAAAACTCCATCTGAGTATTTGTTTGCAATGCATGCATTTTTAAAACTGTATTCAGACAGGGCTCAAGGGCCACACAAAACTCACTCAACACATACTGAATAATCATGCTCAAGTTAGAAAAATAAGGACTCATTATGCAGTTTCACCTACAAAAGTGACACATGAATTCTTCAATTGAGTGGCATTCCCCTTTAATCCCCATGTACACGGGAGGTTACACAAATAAATGCCTCTTTGAAGTCCCAAATAATCCCCTCAGATGTGTCCATGCAGGGACTGCTTAATCCAGCAGGAGTGTTCTGGTGACTAAGGGCACAAAACATCAGGTTAATTGTCTAGCTCCACTAAGATACACTTAATTGCTATAAGATGATGACTATATAAACCACAGAGCTGCAGGCTCTGAAAAGCCATTTGAAGATGTGTTAGAGGATAAGGTGATTAGAAGGGAGAGTCCATGAGGAGCAGGGCCACTAAAGATGCCCATTTGCATTTAATGATTTGGCTGTTGATGTTTTTTCCCCCTCTCCTTTGGTTTGTCAGGCTGAGCTGTGCAGGTGGGTCCTGACTAGAAAGCAGCTCAGCCACCCTGCCTTTGCATAGACAGTCTAGCCAAATTAGTTTTTTATGCCTTAGCTTTAGGAAGTACTTCTTTAAGTAAAACTTATTTCTGATTAACAGTTTATAAATCAATGTGCAAGGTATATTTAAATACAGGTAACTCTCGCACACATACAACATAGCCTTTTTTGGGCCATGCTATAAGTGCCATAATACCAGAAAAGTATGTGATCTCTGTGTGCTGAGACTCCTAGCCTCACCTGATAGTAAGAACCTTACACGCTGGCCATGCTGACAGCAAATGATACATTACACACCCAAAATGCCCCCAACAGCATTAGGATGCCAATTGCTGGCAAACAGGGAAATTCAGACATGAACACAGACAGATTGATTGTATGTATAATGTATCACATTTATTGTCACATTACTGTGAAAAACAAAACAAAACAAAAAAATACTTTTCATACCAGCTAACAACTAACAATTGAGATAGGTGGACCCAAGAAAGACTAGAAAGTATGATTAAGTGCTTAGAGTTGTATTCACACCGGACCCTTCACATAGTCGTCCTGTGGTGCCCACTACTCCCCACTCCTTGACCTCCCATCGCTCCCACCATGTTAGCCATCATGTCTGACGAGATTACAGGCTCAATTTGTAAAGCAGTCTGGCTGCAGTGCCTGGGCATGAAAGCAGATGAGCGTGACTTAGGGGTTGGAGAGAGAGGGGACAGGGCTTGGAAAGAAAGATACCCTGTTGTGTCCATGGCTGATGGCTAAAGCAAACTGAAATCCTCCGAAAAGCAGCCAGTACAATCTGGAATGATTAGCGCCCTTTTGTCTGGGGCAGCTTGTGGATTGCATGCAACCATGCACACATTGTCACACACACACACATCATCATCATCATCACCAGCACCTGCAAAGGAACGGGTATACACTACATCTCTTTGTGTCTTTGCCTGTATTACTTGTATCACTTCAACCTCAATTGACCTCACCATCAATGTGCCTTAAAAACGCAGGCTACTTCAATATCATATCAGAGCCTAAGAAGGAAACACTCACACACTGTTTGTACTATACTGTTTGTGTCATTTTATGCACGCAAACTAATGTAAAGTAGTAATAGGTGTCTGCTTTATTTGGAATAAATTGGGTAGCTAGCATGACATAGACAGCCACTATGGTTGAGCAGACAACCACTTACAGTGACACAAATTCACCATCAAAAACCACAGAAAAAGACGTCACAAGACTGAACATATTGTGTGATTTAGAGAGGGTCTCACTGAACTACAATGCATAAGCAAGGATCATGTATAGAATCACTTCAATGTAAAATGTAAAAATGCAATAAACAAGACCAACATATGGTGGCCCTGAGAACTCAACGCACTGCAACTTAAGAAAACTACGGATCCCCGGAGTGGCCATAGAGAGAAAAAAATATATATATCGAGGCCACGTTTTACTACATCGAGCACTCGAAATGCCTTACGCACTTTCTCTGTTTGCTCTGTTTCGTCATTTTCATCTGCCGGTTCTGGAACCAGATCTTCACCTGCCGCTCCGTCAGGTTAAGCGCGCGCCACCTCATGCCGCCGGTCCCACGAGGTACATGTTTAACAGGAACTCCTTCTCCAGCTCGAGCGTCTGGTATTTGGTGTACGGGCACCGCTTGTTCCTGGAGGAGCGCGCGTAAGGCACTTGTATGCGTATACACATAAGAGTTTGCCAAAAAACCTCAGTCCGTTTTCTGATGACTTGCCAGACAATCATAGCTTATTCCAACCTGCTGCCCTGAAGGCATATTAGGGCTAGTTAAAAACAATGCAAATATTAGAGTAAAGGTCCACGGTTAATGCATGAACATGATTCATTTAGAATGTAAGAGAGCAAACCCATAGACAATGGAGTTACTGAATGTTTTAGAAAAAAAGAAAAAACATATATAAACAGCTGGCATATAGCTCTTTTTGTATTTAGGGGATAGCTAACAGTGTTGTTGAATGAGTTGTGTGCGTCTTTACGCACGGTGGGTATACTTAACACGTGTGCACGAATGAACCAAAACGTGGTAACGAATTAATCAAAACGTGGGAATGAATTGTGTCTCGTGCGTACGCAATAGCATTTCGAGCGCTCGATGTAGTAAAACGTGGCCTCGATATATATATATATATTTTTTTCTCTATGGCCACTCCAGGGCTCCGTAGAAAACATATACTAATGGACAAAACACAAGCAAATTAAGGAAACATCTTCACCAGTTTGACAACACGTGCACAGCATTTTACAAATGCGCTGGAAATACAGAAAACCCACTGCAAATACAGAAACGCAACCAAATACACAAAACAAAAAAAATAAAAATCAGTGTCAAAATTTTGTTTTTTGATTTTTTGTGGGCACAACTGTGTGTTTTCCTATTTTCATATTGAAGTAGGTAATCAAATAAAATAGACTCCACCACCACCACCACTGATGAAGGTGAGGATGACCAGTACTGGGGTTTTGGTGGTGATCAGGGACTCTGGGTGTCACAAATAGAACTGATGTCTCTGTGAGGTTGAGGTATGTGGTGCTTTCAGCTAAATGCTAATGTCAGCATTCTAAGGTGCTCACAACACTGACACTGACACTGCTAACATGCTGATGTTTACAGTAGCAGGTTTACCATGTTCAAATTCTTAGTTTAATCTTGCTAATTAGCACAAAATACAAAGTACAGCTGTGGCTGTGTCATTAGTTTTGCAGATATTTAGTCATAAACCAAAGTACTGGACAAACTGAAATTTTGACCCTAGATGGAAAGATCACCAAGTTATTACAATTCATCCTGAGCTTAAACATGAATGTCTGAACTAAATTTCATGGCAACCCATCTGATAATTGTGCAGACAGGCAGTTGTTGAGACGCCATTTCACCATTAGCACATTTGTGCTATTGAGTGAAATGGTGGCGCTTATGGTGCCGCTAGAGGAAAAGTCATTATCATACATCGTCTGGGAACCATGAATGTCTGCACAAAATGTTTGTGCTAATACATCAAGTAGATTTCGAGATGTTTCACTGGATAAGTGAAAACTTGGTTGTACTTTATTACGAACCAAGTTAGCACTAGGCTTAGCACTTTCCAGAAGGAGTACTCCCATTGGAAATACTGGTATTCCAAAAAACACTCCAGCAGCCGTATTCGCACGAGTAACGCAAGGTGAAAATTCACTTTGCGTTGGCTCTGAACACAGCTTTAGGATACATCCTCTGGGCACCATGGATATCTGTATCAAATTTCATGGCAATCCATCCAATAGTTGTCAAGACATTTCACTGAAAATGTCACCCTCATGATGTCAGGGGATATTATATTTATATTTGAATTTATTTTATAGAGAAGATGCAATTAAACATAGTTCCAATACAGAGCATGTAACTGATGTGTTGCGCAGAGAGTTTATAGCTATTGCTGATTTTCAACTCTTGTCCCTAGTTGGGCTATTACATGTACAGTGTAATTAAAATATCCAGCTTTCAGTATCATAAAACCACAATACACTATAGATATGGAAATAAAATAAAATACACATACCACAATAAACATACCACAATACACCAATATACATACACCAAGAGTACAATTAGCTAAAAATGGGTACAGCTCTGGTTTGCTTTTAGCCAGCACTTAACCTTTGTTATAAAAGATTTTATATCTGGAATTAATTTGATTTCAGTTGGTAATGTGTTCCAGAGTTGACAGTCCTTTATGGAGAAAGCTAATTGTCCAAATTTAGATCTAAGATGTGGTATTTTACAGTTGCCATTCACCATGCTCTTGTCATCCAAGACAGTAGGCTTCATCACCTGGGGACATTGAAAGTCTGTACCAAATTTCCTGGCAATCCATCCAATTTCAGTCTTCACCAAAGTGGTGGAGTGACCGACAGACCGACATTGTCATCCTTGGAGCCACGTCACAAGTGTGGCTAAAAACATAAAAAACAGTCACTGGGTGTGTGGCATGTGTGTGGCAGAACATGAAATAGAATCAGGATTTATCATGTCAAGAACCCCCCAAATAGATGCACATAAGTTCACCGTGCCCCATTTGATCAGATTTTGTCCCAGGGAATGCTATCTGAGACTTTTATTTTTGTCAGATATTTCACAGTTCTATACACAGCATGTCTATATTGTAGTTAGGGATACAGTAGTGTACCTCATCTATGTACAGTATATCAGCAGTAGTGGCAGTCTTCCTCAAATAACTGACCACTTTCTAGCACCCTGTTATTGACTTATCAGTGTTTTTATTTGTTTCTCCAAGCTAGTGAGACTGCCAAACAAGAATGTAGGAGTGTAACAAAATGTTTGGTGAAGACAGTGTCACTCACGTTGAGGCTCTGTCTCGCCATGTCATCTGCTAGGCATTTGTCTGTAATTTGGTGTTATATTAGTGATTTTTTTCAATGCACCATTTGAACCCAATGAGAGACATCAAAATGCATCAAAATTGCAGTCAGGAATTTATTGTTGTGCCATGGTGCCATTTTGACAGCCATCAAAACAAATGCAGTTCAGTTCGACAAAAGTCTGCTTCAAATTAAGTTATCAAAAGTGTCATGTCTTGACGTTTGAGAGCACAAATAAGGTCAGACGATTGTTAACTTGCAAAACTTCAATCTCTCTCTCTCTCTCTCTCTCTCAGACATATAGTCTTAAAGACTACAAGCAGCTGAATTTTGATATAAATCTGCGAGGCCTGGGTCCTGACTACACAGCCCTTGAAAAGACAGTAAGTACTGACCTGCAATGTCAGTGTCATATCAGCAGAAACTGTCACTGACCCAGCAGTTTGTGTTAGGTGGGTTCATTTATCCAGAAACGGCACAGTTAGAGTAAGATGTTGCTGGATAATGCATGACATTTTCTTCTTGATGATCAACATGGCTGTGAATTGATAATATTTTGCGGGCTATTGGTAAATACAATTTGGTTATACTGCTCTTTGTTTTTGGAGGGGGGTACTATATCCTGTATTTTGGTTTGCAGCCACTGATTACCCCACACTGGGATCCTAAACATCCAGTAAAAACTCTTACTTACCAATTTCGTAAGAGACAAAGCAGACCATAAGACCAGAGGAGCTCATCCGAAGCATATAATCAGAAAATGATATTGGAAATAATTCAGTGTATAATTGATTGCATTCAATTATACAATGAATTATTTCCAATATTATTTTCAAGTATGGATCCATTCAGAATTTGACATCCTGAAGATGGAGGCTGCTGAGTGGCTGATTTATCATAAAAAGGCCAATATAGAGTCAATATGTAGGTAAGCTGAAAAATCATATCATAAACTAGATGAAAAAATCCTAATTGATAAATAGACTTGAACATTAAAAAGGGTAAATTCTAAAACTAAGCCAGACAGACTTCCACACAAACAGGTACACACACACATTCACACACAGCCAGCTCTGCTTTTGGCCACAGAAAGGTGTTTCTGCACTAGGCAGCCCATCATATGTTCTCCAAAATCTTCTTATTCCCATCACATTTAGAAAGGTGTGGGACAATTTTACTGCCAGAAACGTTTCTCTTGACAAGCAGAAAATAAGCTCAAACAGAAAGCTAAAACAAACTGTAGTATTGATTGAGAGAGAGAGAAATAGAACAAAGTGGAGTCACTCTCTGTTCCCACTATGCAGAGAGAAGCTAACAAGCAAGGAGACACACATCTGCCCCTGTAGCTTCCATGCCGGCTGTCTGGTATATTTTTTACATGCATTTATCCATTTTATGAGAGGTTTTCACCAATATGAGGCAGAAATCCATCTGTAGACTACAGCGTCCACATTTTTCAGCTTTCTATCTTTGAGAGCCTCTATATATAATCAATTTTGCTAGCCAAGAAATAGAAGATGATAGAGGAGAACACAATACAAAAGCTGTCCTACATACAAGGATGTTATATTAATTTGCTGTTATGCAATATCAGCTATAAGGAGTGACTCACACGGAAAAAATCTGATTAGAATTTGTTTGGAAAAATCCTGTGCCTAAATCCTGATGTCCACTAGTGTCATTGTGTATCCACTGACCCTCTCCCAATTGAGTTCATCATTTAAAGGCTCCCATGCTGTTCCACAGATAAAACTATATTTACAAAGCAAATGAGAGTACCCCTAAGAAGTTAAGTGCTCTTTGTGCTTTGATATATCTTTTGTTAATCCCCAGTTGTAAAAAGTGAGCATGTTTGGCCAATTTACACTAGATTGAGCCCTGTGCATCTCCAGGGCCAAGCCTATTAGGGAATGATATGTGTAAATGTTGATGGGCCCACTGAATCGCTCACTGTGCTTGGTTTTTTTGGGCTGCGTGGAGAGGCTCTGTCGAGGGGATACACAAAGAGAAGGGCCTTAAGGGAGAAATGGCTCAGTTAATTAAACCCCCTTTTATAATGTGCTTCTGTTTCTCTCTCTCTCTCTCACTCCCTCACTCACTCTTTCACCATCATCATGCTGAGAAAATGAAACGACAGAGGCTGTATTCAAATGTGATCTGCAAGCAGAACAAAAAGATAAGTAGGATTCCCTTTCTACCAGCCAAGGACCCGGAAGGCAATGACAAGAAAGTTCCCAGGATGAAGGTGTGTGTGTGTGTGTGTGAACCCTAGCACATGTCTCTTTGAGAACACGCATGCTTGTGATTGTTTGAGAGAGACAAGTTGTGACTAAACAAAATGATAAAGAGAGAGTGTATGAGATGAGGGAGAATGTCACTACATGGTTCCAACCTAGGGCCTATCTTACAAAGCCTTAACTAGGGCAGGCTGTTAGTGAGTTGTCTGGATTCACTAAATCTAACATTGTTGCACATTGTCCTGGATAACTGGTCTCACACAGCTGGTTAGCAAAACATGATAATTTATTACAGTAATAACTGAATAATGAATAACTGAACAGTTGTGCTCAGACTGTGTGTATTTAATAACATATTTTTATTGTGAAATAATATAATTAGCACAAAACATCATGACAATTAAAAGTAAGTTCTTATACTGCTGAGACAGGAAGGAGTATTGCAGAGAAAGATAAATGCTTAGCTTAATAAACCTAAAAGTCTTATCACTGTTTGACCATATGGCACAGTGTGCATACTTTTTATTTATATAGTCATTGGCTTATTGAGTCGATGGAAACAGCTTTTATTCATAAGGTTGCCTCATGCTTTGATGGAATTCAAGAGCATCAATTAATATGTAACAACATTTTATTCATTTTATTTGAACTTCACTTGTGCCAGCGCAGGTTAGCCAGGCAGCATAGGTTACCATGGTTAGCTCACTAGCCCACTAATCTGACTTTGTGAGACGGGACCAAGGTTTCATGTAAATTTTACAAAGTTTTGAAGTGTTTCACACAATAAAATCCACTAACAGTTACGCAGTCAGTGATGGAGAATTATACATAACATGTACTGCATTATATTTTAATGTATCAGTAAAGTTATACAACCATGGCATGTACCTTGTACTGTACATTAGAGAAACACAACCATTACATTTTTGAAAGGCCACAGTGGACAGATGTTTTACAGACATTTCTGGAGGACCAGTACCATTTTTGACTGCAGCTTGTATACAATGATAAGTACATTAAGGTCTCTCTCTCTCTTTCTCTCTCTCTTACAATCTTATAGGCCTTGGAATATGCAAAGACCATAGCCAAACCCCCTGTACAGTCTCAACCAAAACAGAGACAGAAACACCAGTCCGAAGGCATCACTGAGCACGCTCCTTACTTGGAGGGCTTGGACATGTCCCAGCTGGCCACACTGGAAGTCCTTAGAAAACGACATGAAGAAGAAAAGCAGGCTGTGGCTCTCTTCAGAAAAGTACATACTGTCTGAGGCAAGGTGCAATTCACGTAAACAGTCGTGGAACCCATGCTGTCATAGATATTTGTAATCCAAGATGTAGGACACAACATGCTGTCTCATTACATTTGCTAGGCCTAGTGTCACATCAACAAATAATCACTACATACATTTTCACATATTTTTCAAAGTAATTAGGAAAAGATGGATAAAGATCATCTCTGAGAAGATTGGCAGCCTCAGCCAGTGTATGTATTACTTTTAACATTGTGTGTCACCAGGTCAGATTTGACAAGAAATTCATTGGATTGCTTTTTTGATAGAGGTTGCTGTTCTCTCAGCATAAACAGACCTAAAGCTTTAAGTCTGTGGTTATGATAGGTGGTGAAAACAGTGAAAGCCTGATGATAAAATCCCAAACATGTTTGTCCTCTACATTAATACCAACAAGAAGATTTTTTCCAAAAAAGAAAAGAAAATCAAATCAAATGTACACATATTTTGCAACAGTAAATTAAAATGTTTTTAGCTGGGGAACACAAGCAGTAACTCTGCCCTGAGTTCAGATAGGGACTAATCACCTCGACCATGGTCTAATTTGTTGAAGGTAACTGTATCAAGATATTACAATTTATAGATATTGATGTATGAACTTTACAAATGCCCCCTGTCGCAAAATAACTGTAATTGTTCACATCGTTCCCTTATATTGATGTTATCTTCAATGTTCTTTTCTGTAACAGTTTATGTCATGATGACATTGTGTCATGTCTTGTAGATGTATTAGGTGGTGAGCACTTTTGCCAAGCAAAGGAAGCAGTTTGATTGCCTCCCTCTCTGTGTGCTTTCAATGCCTAAGCATGATTATAGCAGGCCAATTGGATAGCTAATGTTGCACTTCTACAAAACTCAGGTTATGCACTGGACAATGATTCTTTGTTTCTCCTAATGTCTGGCTTCCTGGAATGGATCACACAATGGTCATTTTGAAGCTTGGATTTGAGATTTGTGCGTGCTTAAATCTTGGCTGGAGCCACAAAATCCAGATTTTGCTCAAGGGGAAGCCTGAGTGGAACGGAGTCTCAAAACTGCCATCAAGACATATTAGAAAAACTGAAATCAGATACTGAGACCCTAACTAACCGAGACCTAACTTCTTGAGGTGTACAAAAAATATCAGCAGTTTTTGAATGACTTTTAGCTAAGATTTTCTGTTGACTGTTAAAGGAACTGCAGCTTAACGGCAAACTCCAGTATTCTTAAACCTGGGGCCTATTTTTACAAATTTTGGGGTCTAAATGACTAATGCTTACCAAAAGTTTTGGAATTGGTCCAGTAGATCACTTCCACTTGCATCCGCGAATGGACTGCAATGGCTGCTATGTAATCCTTGCGGGCAACTGCGCCCGTCAAAGTGCGTCCACTAAAAGTGCTTATTTTGCCACTGACAGGCTCAGACTGTTATTCTAAGTGTCTGACAACATTATGGAAATCATCCCTACAGAAACAGACCATTTGTTAAACTCTTCTCTCCATCTCTGACTCATGTTTCCACCGTCGTCTTCCTGCAACAACTCAACCTCTCGCGAGATTTCAGAGCGAGACTTTTCCTTGAGTGAGACTTCTGTTTGTGGTTAAACAAAAGGATCTTAGTCTTTAACAGTCTGTCTCTGTAGGGATCCTTTCCATAATGTTGTCAGACACTTAGAATACCAGTCTGAGCCTATCAGTGGCAAAAACAAGCACTTTTAGTGGACGGACTTTTCCCGGGCGCAATTACCAGCAAGGATTAAGTTGCATCCATTGCAGCCTGTTCACGTATGCTGGCGGAGGTGATCTACTGGACCAATTCCAAAATCTTTGGTAACTATTAGTCATTTAGACCCCAACATTTGTAAAAATAGGGCCCAGGTTAAAAAATACAGGAGTTTTCCTTTAAGGCGCTTTGGCATTGGCTCCACCACTAAGCTGTAGCTAATGGTTCCTGCTTAAGTCTAAATTACAGTTCTCCTTTGCATTGTTTGTATCATTACTTGTCTACAGCATAGGAATGGATTATAGTCCAGACTTCAGAGTTTGATGCAGCCTGGTGATTGTTGTAGCAGCGTGGTAACACCAATAGTAGTGTCATGCATGATCAGGCAGTGGTGTGCTTTTACTCCTTGAGTAATAATGTTTAGTTACATTCTCTCACTGACTGTAATGTCTTGGTGAGTGCTATTGCTCTTGAAATGGCTATGTTATATTGAAATGCAAAATAGAGCATTTTAATATGATCTTAATATTGTCTATACGCAAACATTACTGGTACCAAAAACATGTCAAAACATATAAAACATTGTATGTTGCATTGTATTGATTTTAGCAGTTGCACTTATATGTAATATTATTGTATATATGAAATGATCAGACATAACTGTGTGGATGTACCTGCTCAATAGACAGATATTAAACATGGTCTCTCAGACTTTCGTGTTATTGGCAAGGAAGAGATAAACGTCACTGAAGACCTACTGCCTTAACGAAATGAACTGGTCGTAGTATGTGACATTGTGACATTGACAGTGACATTGAGCAATCATTTTAATTATACAGTCCACTTCCAACTATCCCAGAACACTGGCTAATGCCCACACTATTTTTCATGGAAGAGACAGGTGATTCCTATACTGTTATTTTAGCCACATTATCAATTTGTCTCCTCTCACCCACACACTCTTTGTGTGGATTATTTCTCTGGTTAACTGTGTAGAAAATCCTGCTCAAATAACGGATGACACTTTGAAGCTTACCTGATTTGGTCCTAGTCCTACATTTTGTAGCCATTTTCTAAGTAGTAACTCCTCCCCAACACAAAACACTCTCAAGCAGCTCATTTTACTAATTGAACCCTCAGATCATTATCAAAGCACTATTTACCTCTGTGCAATATTTTAATTAGATTATAGTCTCTATTTAACCCATCATGGACTCTTTGAAGCTCTGTGTTTTTAGTGTTAAGTCCTCAGATGCGCGGTTGGAAACAAATGACAGAGCCCTTTTTAATTTAATGAGAAACACTGCCTATCCAGACTGAGTCTCTTTGCATCTTTTTTAGGTCCCACCTACTCGTTTTTTGCCATTGAAATCTAGTTAATTGAAGGAGTCTTTCAGCGCTATACATGAAGGGGACCAAATTAGCATCCCTTTCTGCCCATTGGGAAGCTACGGCAGACGTGGATGCTTTGATGTGAAAAGCACGCTTTCAGTAGGCGGCAGGCTTCCTGAAAATGAGCTGATGGCCCTGCTATTAGGCCCAAATGCAGATGCGTCCATGTGTTGCAAAACGCTTAATCTTTTAATTGATCACCTTCTGCATGGCCTATTCTCCACATTTTTCCCCTGCTGCCTGTTAATCAGAATCACATTTTGATGATGACATGAATTGCTTTTCAAAAGGCAGGAAAGGACGGCAAATCCAGTGCGAAGGACAAGAGAGGATTGCATGTTATTGTGCCAATGCCCCGTGAGAGCTGCAGTGTGTGGTAAAACAATTGAATAAATGTAATAAGAGCTGTTTTAAGTTTCTGAAACGTGTGTGTGTGTGTGGCTCTTACACAGGTGTTTCAGAAAGTTTTTATCAAATTAATAATCAGACAGTAAATACTTAACTACCCTTCCACCCTCCATTGTTATCACAGTAATAAGTGGACAATACGTTCACTGCAACATTCTCAGAAAGACAGCTCTTTTATTAATCTGCTTCTATAGTCTTACAGCAGCTTTGTCTATGGACCAGAGGGCAGACACTCAAGTTTGGCAAAATGGATTTTATCTTAGTCAATATGCTGGACATCTGTTTACTTGAATGAGATATCCTACAGCATGGACTTGGTGACCTGGTTATTACTCAGTAAATTAATGAAATAACATGGAAATAGCACAAAAAATATATTAGTGGGTTTTTTTCTTTTGCCTCCACCATATTGATTAGGACACTTGTAAATTCCAGCTCCAAATGATAACCTTACCAAATCACACAACAGGACAAACCCTTAGAGAAATAATCGGCTAAATTCTTTAGGATGTTCACTGTGCTAGAAATGATGTTGAATCTTTTTGTTAGATTGTTTTTCTGTTGTTGTTTTGTTCCACTCTTTACATGAACAGTGCTCAGAACATTGTGTCTTAACAGTAGCAAAATGAAATGTGTAGTAAATATGTGCTAATTTCTGCAAAACTGAATTTGGACTACTGCTCAATTTAAAAGACAATCAAACAATATTTCCATGGACAAATTCGGCACCAAACACAGTGGATATATTAAAGATTTATGTTAGTAAAGAATACATTAAATGCTTATAAGCCTAGATTGTTTTAACTATATTAAATTGTCGGCACATTCTATTTCTTGGCATAATCAATTTTCATGCTTTTGGACAAAAATAATGTTTCTTTTAGGTTAAATAGATACATTCATATGAATTTATTAACAGTGGTGTTGACCACAGTGACTCAAAACAAATGACAATGAAACATTTTCCTGAAAAATATGAGGCTACTGGATTTCAGCGTCAACACTAGTTGTTCAACATAGCTGTGCCACTAGAATCCCTTTTTTAAAATTCAAATTATAAAAAAAAAATGAAACATTTCTTTTGATGGTCAGAACATGTACTGTAGATATTTCCATCTCACTCATGTTGACTGTTGTCATGATTGATTTTCTTGAGAACATCAAAGTACATCCATCAAGCCTTTACCACTGGGAAAGACCAGTGCATTATTGCCTGCATGGCCCAGTTGCCACATGCCTTAGTACTTTTAGCAATGCAAACTGATGCAAACATATACAAATATTAGAAAAAAAATTCTCTCTTCTTCCTCAGTATTGAATTCAGTTGCCTTTATTAAAGATC
Source organism: Macquaria ambigua (assembly GCA_008360985.2). Classification (NCBI taxonomy): domain Eukaryota; kingdom Metazoa; phylum Chordata; class Actinopteri; order Centrarchiformes; family Percichthyidae; genus Macquaria; species Macquaria ambigua. The sequence goes on from VMKM01001359.1 coordinate 121,836, forward strand.
ATTTAACTGCTGAAACAAATAAACAATTGAATTTAATTCTCAACTATCCACAATTTAACTAGATATATCCTTATAAAGGGACTTGAAGTTCAGTGTGGAAATGAACATAGATCACTTTAGGAGGTTTATTTTTAGTGAGGAATACATAAAACCCATCTTATTTGTAGGCATTTGTAATGGCTGTCTGCTATCTCGTCTGTCTTTTGCGTTTCTGTTTGTTGACTTAAAGCACAGCGTGCTCCAGGCCACCATGCAGAAAACAAGCAGCCTCGCATTCAAAACTGAACTCCATGCTGTGGAGACTGGTTCCTAATGAAAGTGGTTACAACAGCCGAGGAAAATGCCGTTTGAATTCACTTGAACATCTGAACCTGATAATAGGATTAAATGCACATGCGCAGCTTAAATAATAACACTACGTGAACTGTATATTTATGTGGTTATTTTTCAGACTTTTCTAAATCATCTCTGCTCACTTGAGGTATGAAAATGTAAACAGCATACAAAAATGGGCTTTAAAAAACACAGAATAAACGGAGCCGAGAACCGATTAATTATTTATATACTATATATATATTTACAGACAAAAATATAAATGCCAGTCACTGAAGCACAGTGTCTTCGACCAAAACGTGATTTACAAAACTTCCAACAATATGGACAAACTGCAAATAAAATATAAAAAATAGACACGTTGAAAAAAAAAGATAACGATAAAAAGAGTAGCATGGGAAATTTCGTTTGGGGTAAAAGTGCAAAAGGATGGGACAGAATGATGCGTCTATGTTACAAGCAAAGAGCGAATCGATTGGGTTATTTATAGATTGTCCGTCTGAAAATAAAAAAGACAAGTGTGACATTTCAAAATAAACAAACGTCTAGAGGTTTTAGTAATAATATTAGGATAATAACAATAATAATTATAGCGTGATTAATTCTGTGTCTCATCAGGCATAACAACACGAAAATTCTCATAGCCTATACATAGAGAAAAAGGGGCAATTGTAAAAAGAAATCAATGGCCCAGTTTACCTTATTTTAAAACAGTAATGTATTATATATTTGTAATGGAAGGAAAAGACAGTCAGTGTTATCTACAGTACAGTGTGAAAGTCGCTGCTTATAAAACAGCTCTGCAGCCTACTATAGTAGATGATCCGGGGAGCAAATGTCATCCTCGATATCCACATCGTCGTCGTTTTCCTCCAGCATGTACGAGTCCGGCTCCAGTCCGTGTTTCAGCTCCTCCGCGCTCTTGTCGTTCAGTTCGCTCTCGCTGGAGTTGTCCGTGGATCTCTCCAGCTCCCCGGGTGTCTTCCGCTCGTCCTGCGCTTTCCGCAGCTGCTTCTTGTGCTTCATCCGCCGATTCTGAAACCACGTTTTTACCTGCACGGGGGAAATGTAAGAAGGACGTGAATTATAAAAGAGGATCCTAAATATGTGCACAATTTACCCCCTATTGGCCTGTAATGTAAAGAAATCCCCAAATCTATCAAGATAAAGCCAAAATTATTTAGTTTATTCAAATAGCCTGAACGACACAGAAATAGGAGGCCCATGGAATAGAGAGTATAGTTATTATTGACTTTACTTAATTTAGTAGCTCTACTAGAATGATTTTGAAATATCAGCTATTACCTGAATGTATTTAAATTAGGCCTATGTATTATTATTATTAACTCAGAATTACACATAAACAGCAATTCTTCAGCAAGATGCATTGCTATATACATATATATATACATATATATATGCTATCTATCGTAGATACATATAAATATCGTTTTGGCAAATTATTATTTTTCAAAGACATCATTACATCTTGCTTTAACTGTAGCACGGTGCTTTCAGGTGAATGTGTGTGTGTGTGTGTGTGTGTGTGTAGGTGTGTGTGTGTGTACCTGTGTCTCGGACAGGCTGAGCGCCGTGGCCAGCTCCACTCTCTCCGGTGTGGACAGGTACCGCTGGATCTCAAACCTCTTCTCCAGGCCGGACAGCTGCGAGTCGGAGAAAACCGTCCGGGCCTTCCTGCGTCTGCAGTGCTTCCCCGGTAACTCTGCGTGGTGCTGGAACAAGGCCGGCATCTGCATCCCTACAGGCGATATGAAACAGTGACTGGAGATTCTAACTTTTCAAGAACAACAAAAAACAAACAAACAAAAAATAAATCTCTAAAAATATCAGAGCAACTAAGTTCACTAACGGAATCAATAGGCGCTTGGTTATTTATAATTTGATAACTGCTGTTATCGACATGATTTTTTAGTGAATGTAAAAATCCTAACTCAGTTTAGCGTCATTATTTACAGAATAATCAGGGCAACAGAAATTGCCTTTTAAAAGTTGGACATATGCTAAATTAAGATGAAAAGAAGTAGTCCTATAAGCTAATATACATTTTATACATTTTAATGCAGTAAAGGACAACGTAATACTATCCTGAAAAAATACTGATTAAGCCATCGGTTATTGTTATTTTCTGTGATGCTCAGAGATCAGAGTTCAGCTAACTTTTCATTCACGCCTGCACTTTGTATGTGAAGGATTCATTTCAACCCATTTATCACTGCAAAATATATTATATTCCCATACTCATTCATGTAATACAGGGTTATGTAAATTAATAGATGCATGAGAATTGACAGTGGCTTTCCAATTTGAAGAAGAGAATTTTCCCAAATATAGCCTAGCGTTAGATTCCAGCAGCATCGATACTTTTGGTCCAAGTAACAGCCCACTGTATATCTGACAGAAGTTTCCTTGTTAGCCTACTCAAGGCCTCTCCCTGTGCCTCGCAGGCTCTCCCGTGCTTACCGGACGTAAAGAAGTACTGGTGATGCTCTGGCTTGTGGAGAGGATGGTGCGGATGTGGCGCCAGTATTGGGGTTGGCATCAGTGGGTATCCATACTCCAGGATGGGCATCCGGGAGGCCAGGGAGCTACAGAACGGCGAGGGAATGACCTCTCTCAGCGGCTTGGGTTTGTGCAATAAGATGTCCTCAATGAAAAACGACGTCGACCTCTGCGTGGGCGCCGCAGACGCGTAGTTCATACTCATGATGTTAGTTTGGGTTTTTTATTTTCTGCCTTTAAACCTGCATCAGCATCTGCCTCTTCCCCACAAGTCTCTCAGGCTTAAATGCAGCCCCTATGTGTGATCAGTGAATGACACTACGCCGAGCATTACACAGATACCAGTGGGAGGGCTGATTTCCAACAAGTATTTATTCAGGGAGAGTAGCGGATCGGGAAATTGATTTGCGCATCAGCCAATTAGAGCTCTGTATGGGCGGAGGGGAGATGGCGGGGGCCGGCTCTTCGTTCTGATTGGCTGGGACGCGTTCGAGGCTGGTGAAAAAAAGCAAACAGATTCCAGAAATGCAGCGCACCTGTGACCGCATCACAGTTCATTTGAATACCAACTGAAAATCCAACAGAGAATCACCACTAGTAGCAGTGCTTATGTGGTCGCCTAGCAACCGTTCTGTTTTTGCCAGGTTTGCGATCACTGTTTGGCCTCATGCATAAATTATTCTTTATTTATCCTAAATAGCCTATAGTTTGTAAAATAGCCTACAGTGAGCAAAATTATTATTACATGTTGCATTAAGTCAATTATGAATACAAAGGAGATGTACTTGCTATATCTCATAGACTCTAAATCATACCTGCAGTATGTTGCTCGTAATGTAGGCCTATTTAATAGTGAGAGATGCAATAGGCTAGTTAGTTGGTGCAGTCGGTCGCTCGCCATGATGCTGAAAAATTCCGTTTATTGGTGTGGTGGTATTTTTCCCTTTTTTACTATATTGGAAGGGACATCCAAGAGCCATTTCAAGTCTATATGCCTATAGGTGACTTAAATAAAATATTTTAAACTGCGATTAATGTAGATAACATTTTATACCTTGTTTAAAGATTTGACTATTCCTACATGAGTTCAGAGTTCGTCTTAAGCCTGTTCAGTACTGAGTTAAAAGTGGCTTTGTCCGATAGAAAATTTATAGCTTTTGATATGTGTGAGTTTAATTTAATTTAAATTGGCTTCATGGTGTTATTGCTGCGCTGTCCCCTGTAGTATATACTCTACGACAAGCAAGTAAAACGTATATTTGTACGTTTGCATGCCATGCATATTTGTTTGTGTGTATTTCACCTAAAGTCTAACATTCATTTGTGTTTCTTATGGCATCACTGTGATATCCCTACAAGATGCATGGAGTTATTTTATGTAACTTTTCTTATGTAAATCATTCGTGCCGATGGTGGACTTTGACACAAAACTTTAGATTGACATCTTAACTTGAACATGCGACCACATAGTGTTTTTAATTGTCCGGGAAATTCACGCGGATAACTTCTGCACTTCCTTCATGTTAATAGTTTTTGAATCAAGTGATGTAGCCTGTGTCGCAGGAGGATTGTTCTGCTTCAGGTCTGTCTAGTAATTCCGCCCAAATTGGCTGTAATTGTCGGTATTAAAATCTGGGAGAGTACAAGTGCCGCTCCTGTGCCCATTTGCGAAAGAAAGCGGTGCGCTATAATTTGTTGATATGGTGTTGTCATCACATTTCCAATCAGGCCGGTTAATGTGAAAGTGTCTTAATGTAGGCAGAATTCACGCTGCAATGCTATTAGGCAATTAAGGGAGATGTTAGAGCGGAAGTTGTAATCCTTGGGCTGGAGGACAGGATTTCCATTTGATCAGATGGAGGGAGAACAAATTAATTACTGGGAATCAGTTACGCTGGAAAAGCGCTGTTCTGCTGCATTAGTTGGTCTGTGTTAAATGGACGTGTGCGCTCAAAATGTAAATTAGCATAGTTGGATGGTTGCAAATCAAACACCTTTGGGCATTAGTTCTACCTGAATGCAACTCAATAATAACTCCCATCCATGACTGCAGCTGTTGCAAAACGTACACAATCTTCTAAAAAGTCCTTACGTCCTTCTTCTTACAGTAAGACACATAGGCTATTCTGTCCTTTAGAAGTTGCCCATGTTTCCATAGGCTAGTCGGAAAAATATTTTTTTCTCTGGCAGGTTTTAAGAAAAACATGATTCCAGGAGTCATTAAAAAGTTATCTCGGGCGTTTTTTTAATGCAAGACGAAGATAAGGAATAGCAGCAGGAAATAAAGACATTTTAAAGACAGGACCAAGGCAGATGGAGGTAACCGTGCTGCACCTGGCTGTGCGTCAATCCCTTTCATGGAGCGCACCAGGATAACAGTTGCTTTTAGGGGAAAATTAAAAAGTAAATGAAACAAATGGTGATGAAATCGTCTTAAGGATCCGTTCTTGAGGCGCGGTTAAGCGGCTTTTTGTGGCCATTTCATTAAGTAAAAATTTGAGCCGGTCAGGCAGTGCGTCACTCTGTTAAGTGGCACGTTTGGATAAGAGGTTTGCAGCAGTGCATTGAGTAATACTTGGCTTATAGTTTTCAAAGCAGCCGTGTTGCTGATAGTGAACGATAGAGCAAAGGAATAAAGGGAGGTAGAGGAGTGTATTTGCGGAAAAGGTGTATCCACATTTTGGGGCTTACATAAATAATAATACAAATCCATGGTACATGCAGTATGTCTACCACACCATAGGTCCTTTCTACCCCTGTAGTATTTCTATAACAGGCCTATAGAAATTCTAGAAATTGTTTAAGATGAAGAAGAAATTGCCTTCTACAGTTTCTTCAGGTTAAAGCTTGCCTTAAAACACTCCTTAGTAGCAGAATCATGGTTTATGGTATTTTATATCATATTTGTTCAGTAATATTCTTTATGTCTTTTGCTTTGTGTGACTCCATTATATTTTCCCACCACTTTTTTGGAAATGTACATTTAGTTGTACTTTTCCATTAGACATCAAATTAGACATGGTAACAAACAATCATAAAATCGTATTTTCTGTTGGAATATACAGTATATGTAGATGTACGTTCAGCCAGAACTGCATATGGGCCTAGTTTTGTTTTTCAAACCTGAGTTTCAGGGTTTTTTTGATTGTAGACTGGTCTCAACATTATTTTGTAGGACAGATTAAAAACTCTCTATGGTTATGGACACACAGTATTATAAAGTCAAGGGCAGGGAGCCTGAATGGAGCTAGTGACATAAAACCCACTGGCCAGCCTCCAGAAACATTATCAGACAACGCTATACACAGTAACTGGGCTCAATAATAGCAGATAAGGAAATCACACAAAGAAATTGAGTAAAATATGCACAGTGTCTGTGGATGAAAATGAAGAGTCACATTTTCCTCCAAATTTTTATTGAAATTATTCAAATTTTGATCATTCCTGTTCCAAAAGTAAGCTCTGCATCCATGCTGATGCCTCGATGCAGCTCTCATCATGATCATAATCCATGGTTTGATGATGGTTTAAATCTTCTAATGAGAATTAGCGCTCCTGGGGCATTCATGCATCCGATAGGCACACAAATAGAATATACCTGAAAGAAAGAGAGGTTAGGTCTTTGTTATCCATCAGGAAACGTATTGACATGCATCTTAAAATGAATTATTTAAATTTCCATTAGATAAAATGAGAAGAATTGTGTGTGATTTAACACATTTGTGGGAGGTATATGCCTATGTTTAAACGTGCAGTTTTATATTTGTTGATGATACAATATGCCCAACTCTGTGTGATGTGTGCTATTTTAATTCAACAGCAGTCCCTGAAAATGTTGGTGAATTGCTATTTTTGGGCCATGTTCAGTGATTAGGAACTGAGTGTTTTACAATACACAATACTGAAAAATAAAATTGGTTAACTGGCTTTTTTTAATGTCATTTTGAGACATTGAAAATGGCATTGAATTGAGTTCTTTAAATTATTTGTATGTGAGTCTATGGAGCAGCTTTGTTTTCATATCAAAGTCACCAACCTAACTGATATTTAAGGTCCTCTGCTATGCTGAAAAACTTCAGTGTGTACAAAATCTATACAGTAGCCTCTTCACGTTATACATGTGCTTTTTATTTGGAATCCAATTAATGCATGCAAATTATAAAAAATATCTGAGAAATAAATGCGTATCTGGTCTTGTTGTTTTCCATCACGTACTTAGTAGTTATTGTACTTGTACTACTTTGTAATTTTGCTGATATTTGCAGTCTTAGCAAAACCGTTTGGCATTATGGTATTTTCAGCATATGGACGCTGTTTCCCTCTAAAGCATTTTCATTTTCAGTATAGTGGCTTGCTGAACAGCAGGTACTGCACAGCATGGTGGAGGATTCAGAGATGAGCACTTACTACAAGCATCACTTACTGATAATGTCACATCATTAATTCAGCTGCTTGACTATGGGTTAACCCATGTATGGTTTTACTGTTTTCTGCTGAGAAAGTGAGTCATCGTATTTTTTCATTACATACTTTCTGTAGTTTTTGTTTTCTTTATTACATATAGTACATTATGAATACCATTAACTAGGCACACAAGTACTACTGTCGTTTGAGGCTTTGACAATATGTGGAGATGAGTACAATTCTATCTGCTCTGCTACATTTGAAATTTCCAAAGTATTGCATGATATAGTGTATATCCTGTTGCTAGCCATGACTTCAATAAATATGTTCTCCAAGCAGTGATTTTATCTTCACTTCTCTGAGTTCATTAGTTGCTTATCCAGGAAGTCACTCAGGGTTGAAAAGAAGTTAATATTTAGCAGAAAACAATCACAGCCAAATGTGAGTGAATTTCAAAGTGAGCACACCATGAGTGGAACCCCAACAAATTAAATAATTTGAGGGCACTTTTGTGAAACAGAGGACAGCTAAAGCAGTTTGGTTTGTTGGGTTTCATGTTTACCTGAAAAGAAGGTGAGAACCACTGACACCCAGCCAATTATATAGGACCAAGAGAACCTCCAGTTTCCATAGCGTTTTCCATAGTAGTTAATAGTCACACCAGTGTACACTGCCATTGCTAGAAACACTAAAAAGCCTGGGCAGGAAAAAAGGGAAAATGAAAACGTAAAGAAAATGTTTTTGAAAGATTGTACAAATGGGCAACCATTACTGTTGGCTGCTGTAATTTTCAGTTAGAAAATCACTGAAGTTATGCTTTTTTAGGTATTTCATGGATTGACTCTTAGTTACAAAATAACACCGAATTATATTTCTTGAATTACTTGAATGAAGGCCACTACAAATTATGCAAAACAAAGCATTAAAAACACAAGCTTAATGAAACCTCTCCATCATGAATGAGGACTTTTATAAATGTAAACAAACAAACAGCTGTGCTTTGTTGTTGAACTTACTTGAGATGAAAAACAATATGCCTGCAGCAAAGGTTTTGTCAAACCTGTCGAAGGAGGAGTAATGGATGAAGGCCATAATGCCGATGATGATGCCAATGAAACAGGCCAAAAGAGAGAGGATCATGAGGGCACGGGTGGCATCTAAGTGTGCTGTGGACAAGGTCAAAGATCAATAGGAGTCACTGGTGGGGTCAGTGCATGTCAACAGAGGTGAATGATCTGAGATGTGACCATGTGCAGGACATGTTAACAAGCCAATATGATGAAGAATGATGAACATCTTTGAGAAAAAATAGACCAAATTACTAATTTCATCAAACTGTTGTCAGGTGGAAATCCTACATCTATCAACCAAATCTTTAACAAAAGCCGTCAAACACATAACACACTCTAATACAGAATAAAGTTGTATTCAACACTTGCTGGTCTGAAGGCAGAGGCAATCTTGCAAGTTGAGTTAAAACTCAATGAGAGGAGCCGACAAACACAATTTTCTGTAGTATAGTATAGTTAGCAGAATACTTATTCTGATGTGCACGAAAGGGAGCCGACTATGTGGACAGAAAGTACTGCATGATTCTTCAGTAAATAAAATGTAACCATGACCAAAACATTACCGTAACCATAACTCCAAAAAACAAACAAAAAAATAAACAACTGCTTTTTTTTCTTATTAAACAAAAGTACACCTTCTTGGTGTAAATCACGGTGTAATGTAATTTTTGTAGTATGTGATAAGAAGATCTTATGTGTTTGTGACAGTCACGAATGTAATTAAAAAAAATAACAGATTGAAATCCAGTGAAAAAGGCAAGAGATGAGGCGTTGCCTAACATTATGACGTGGCGCCTATATGCTGCTTCTAACTGAAAAACACAGTCTTGTAATACTACTCATACTGCTCCCATTTCAGTCTAACTATATAGGATAGAAAGTTAGCCCACCTGCACTTCCAAGTTCAAATGATCCATATAAACATACAAAACATGCATAAAGCTTGTTTTTCTAGCATGCTGAACGTTTGAGATAATTACCACCATTGTCAAGTAAGGATGAAGACATTATTAATTTGCAATTGTACAGTATACAGAATTAAAATGACCCTATGCAGATAACTTTTCTTACTAGCTTCTAACACTTTGAAAAAAGTTGAATCCTTGGCTCCACCCATTGAGCTTTACCAATGAAATGATTTCTGCCTCTGGAACTGCTCCATCTTTCAGAAATGTTTGTAGAGCTAACTGACAGTTAGTAGTTTCCCAGTCATCTACATGAACCCTCCTTGGCTACGCTTACCAATGCTGTCGTTGTGTGGGAAGCATTTCCCCGGCATACAGTAGCGCCACAGGCCCTGGTGCATATAGTTGCTGGACTGCCGATACTGCATCCAGTAATCGGTTGCTGTGGAAACGATCAGGAGGATGTTCCCCACGCCTGCACAGAACAACCCTCCACCCATAAAGCTGTACATCCTGCACCTGCAGACACACACACACACACACACACATACAGAGGAACATAAGGTCACTTAGCATGAGCGGTCAGTGGCAGGGCCCCCTCCTCTCTCCACCTCACACTCACACACTTCAGGGAGAGAGGGTCTAAGTGTCAGTAATTGCGTTGTAATGAACATATTATTTCCACTGGATTGAGCTGCAGGGTCGCCTGTGTGTGTATGCTCCACTTTGTTCTCTAGGAGATCAGTCCCTGAAGATGGGCTTTACATATCCCCCCCACCACACACACACACACACACACACACACACACACATCCAGCCTCTATCAAGTCCAGCGATGCTTTGATACTTGATACATCTGTTGCTCATTGTTCCACCTGGATGCAATATCCTGCAGCCATCCTCTCTTTCTCATGGAGAGCCGTCATGAATTTTTTTTGGGGGGGAAGGATGATAGATAGATATATCTTGTTATGTCTGAAACCTAAACGGGATGCTCGTTGAAGAGCTCTGTGTATTCATTGAAGAGCTCTGTATTTCCGCTGGATCACATTTCTCTCTGAGCATCCTCTTTGGCAAGTTCCAGCAGCTGTCTCAATCTAACCCAGAGCACTTTTTAAATCCATTTGATCCCCAGCACGTAAAACAAATGAAAATTGTCTCAGAATGTCACTGTTATGTGGCTCAACTCAAATAATTTCATTTTATAATCAGTCAGCCAGTTGGATGTAATATTTTTCATATTCAGTCATTTTCTTCCAAGTCATGATAAATCCCCCTGAAAAAAACAGTTAAGTCAATGTTCTTTTCATCCAGACAAAGGCCTTGGGCACTGACCTCAAGGCTGACTGTTTCCTCTCAATCACACAATCACATCACTCAACCTTTTCCCCAGGAATTCTTCAACTCTCACTTCAAATATCTTATATTCCTGTAAAACACCTGAGAAAAGTGACCCACCAAAATGAAGGGAAATGCTGTGCATGTTTGTCATACATTCCTTTCATTGATACAAATCCTGTCCCCTCATTCTACAATATCTGTGTGGTAATAAGTTTAGAAAAAGGCTTACATCTCTAGTTTTCATTTTTTATTAGCCAGGAAACCAGGAGACTGGGTTTTCATTTATTTTCATTCACTGCACTGCAGTTACATGTACACATAAGCTATTCAGAGCTGTACATTTGTACCTAATTGGCTGGAGAGTGAAAATGTATGAGACTGTTATTTATAAAGACATTTTAAAAGACATTAAAGTGAGACAAAAACTGGTGCATACATTTTCTGATACAGTGTTTGCTGATATTTACAGCATTCCCTGTGGAGCTCCTAGCGCTGGAGCTGTGTCTCCACATGGGGAAAAAACAGCACAAAGATGCAGAAATAAACAAAAACACAAATAGCTAAATGAACAGTTATTGGACAAAATTCAGTATTATCTTACCTTAATCAATCCCTTTTATGAAGACAGGGTTACCTGACAAAATACAACAAGATCCTATAATGCCAAGACAGGCAGATTTCCAGCAGGCTAATAACACTAGCGTTTGACAGGGTGAATGGGGAGAAACTGGGGCTACAACAAACACTGCTCTGAGACAATAGGCCAGGCCGACCACTGGCCAATCAGAACCCACCAGTTTTGTGGTTTGGGAATCTGCTGAAAAAACAGAAATGGCCAAAGCTAGGCAAGCTGAAGTAATACTGATGACTGCATGGTTTTGATTGAAAGTAGAGGGCTGAACTGGCTTTAGTGGAGGGCAAGCCAGGCATTAAATTGATTAAATGAGTCTTTGGCTGCTCTGCTTCAGATTTGTGTTCAATTTTGAAAGCATACATTGTCACACTGTTAAAAATCGTCTTAGTCTTATTAAGTCTTAATATGGCTATTAAGTTTGAACTTTGTTCACTTGATGAGTACACTAAATAAATGAAGGGTTTTTGTAAATTTGTTCCGATGGATTAGTAAGTAATATTACCACATACACTGTGTGCACAAGTTATTAAGAACACATGTTTTCATCAAGTGCACCAATCTAGGTAAAAGCTATTATTCATGATTTCCTTTGAACTTTAATTCAGTTTCAATTCAGTTTTATTTATATAGCGCCAAATCATAAAAGAAGTTATCTCAGGGCACTTTTCATATAGAGCAGGTCTAGACTGTACTCTTTATAGTATTATTTACAGACCAAACAATTCCCACCATGAGCAAGCACTAGACGACAGGCAGAAACCTCGAGCAGAACCAGGCTCTGGGTGGGCGGTCATCTGCCTCAACTTTACTTGAGTCTATACTAATCACAAAGGAGGAGATACATATAGAATCAGACAAGTTGGAGAAGCAGTTTAGAGCAGATATGTGTATGTGTATTAGCACAATGTCACTAATATTGTATCTGTTCAGTGTAAAGGCAGTGCTGTGAGCACAGTGTGCCTATGAGCTGGATATCGGACAGAATGATTTGAACTGAGAACAACAACATGCTCTTGTTACAGTTTGTCTTGCGATTATTTTGCTGTAGTTTTAGTCATAGCAAACATCTCCAAATACCCAGCAAGAACATTTTGTTTTAATCCTTTAAGCACCATTTCATCTCTTTTACTCCTGATTTTCATTTCATAAATAAATGATCAAGATGACCATCTAAATATCCTACACTGATTCCAATTGCAATCAGTTATGTTACATCTCACTATAGCAGAAAATATTGAGTCTTAAAGTTTTGAAGATGCATTTTTATGGCACATACTGCAGCTGTGCAAGTTATGAAGTCACATCTGAATTGCCTTTCCTTGTAAATGGTCATTTCCGTCGGCCATTTCATCTGCATGTATGCATGGCATAAAATATGTTGAAGGTTCTGTACAGCAAGTAAGTGTTCACATTTCAAGCCAGTCTGAGTCTTGTTAAGCTGGGAAAAGCATGGACCAAGTAAAAAGACACAGAATAAAGGTTAATATAATTCAAAGTCATATACACATAAACCTTTAGAAATATGTTGTATGTTGTATTTCTGGAACAAAGAAATTTGGTTGAAAACTCCAACGAAAAAAATTTGGATCTAAGTTTTAATGTAAAGTGTCTCTGACCACCTTCAGGAATTTTTCTATACAAACAGAAATACAACAGCAGTCTGTAAGTGTTTGAAGATAAAGTAGTCATATTTCATATTTGGTGTTAAATGCTTTGTAGTTAACTACTGGCTGCAGTCTACAAACCACAGACGGAAATGAACATACTTTTGGTATGTTCCCTGATGATGCTCCATAAGGTGTGAACTGTAGACAGCTTCACATCTCGCCCGTGTTGGGGCTTTTTGCTGTCAGCTTGGTCTTCCGCAAGTGAAACACATGCTCAGTTGGATTGAGGTCATGTGACTGACTTGGCCAGTCAAGAACATTGGCCATAAAAACTCCTTGGTTGCTTTGTTTGTTTGTTTAGGATCATTGTCCTGCTTGCTGCATTTGCCTAAATTAGGGTACTATGTATAAAAAGACCTACAAGTCATACACTGTTGACTCAACATGGATGTGAAATTCTCAAAAACTCTTAAAGCTGAAAGTTAGAGTGATTGTGTCACTGACAACAAAGGAAACAGAACTAAACTTTGGCATGTGCTTCCAGGCACTTCAAATCAAACATGTACTCAGTTGAAAGAAATGCCTGCCATAATCACTATATTTGATGACTAAATGTGAAACGATGCTGCAGTTCCCCTCAGCCCTACTTTACTGTTTTGGTTCACTCTCAACATTTTAATTAGTGTGGTTTCCAGCCGCAGCCGTTTTAAGAAACATGCTGTAGTGGAGCATTTAGTAGCTAAAGAGCCAGATATTTTCCTATGTGTTGGAAAGAGCAACAAGGAGGGTGAATAAAGGACTTCCATCCATGAATGCTAATGTTGCTCTGTGTCTGCTAGATGTCTAAATAGGCAACTGTGTGCTAACACATTCGCCATAACAACTTAACAAAGTGATTATGAATCTATCTCAATGTTGTGCTTCCAGCTTGTTGCACTGCCCTTAAAGTAACGAAAAAAATCTATGAAGGCAGCTTTAAAAAGGAGAGAGTTGGATATTTGTGGAAAGTCAACAAACAATCTGTTTACTGTCAGCTCTGAATAGGAAGTAGTGTTTGTGGTAGTTTTCTGTTTTGGTGAGGGAAAGATAAGGACACCTTGTAAACATTATAAGTAGACAGAATGTGGATATGAGATTCCTGTCGCTGTCAGGTGTAAAGGATGATGCTAATAGTTTTTCAATGATGAATGGAAATCGAGACCATTCATTCTCATTCATTTGTTCCAGTGCTGTATAATATAACAACATTCTCCTGCTGTAATACTTTCAGCCGGCAGATGTTTGAAGAAGCAGCTCACACCGGTCCAGATCCCTTCACTGTGCTCTGACTTGATGTTTCCTCCATTCTGACCATCATCTGGTTGTATTTCCTCCTGTTGTGCCTCTTTCCCATATCCAGCCAGGCCTCCCTTTGCTTTGACACACACACACACGCACAAACCCCGAAGATGAAAGGAGAAGAGTAGCTCCATTACCTGCATTACAGCAAGTTGCTCAGACCAATTGACAACAACAAAATGCCCCAGAAAAAGCATTTTTTCTCCCCGAGATTTGAGTGCTGTACTTACATCTAACTTCATTTTTATAGACCACAGCCTATTTTCTTCCATCTGGAGTGTGGCAGCGAGGAGGGCATTTGATATCCTCCCATGCACCATCAAAGTGGACAATATGCCTCTGTGACAGAAGAGTAAATCCATGTTTTCTTGAATCCATCCAGCTTTTGAGAGATTAATTTTGTTATGGAAAGTCTACATTTATGTGGTATCATTGGTTGGTAAGGAGCTCATGTGGCACTTGGGAAGGTAATGTGACATGAGTAATTACAAAGAGTGTGGGGCTGGCGTACCTGCATTGTTGTGATAAAGTCACTAAGCTTAGGCACGTCTGAAATCCTCCTGCACATGGGCTTGTTCATGTGCGCCTACTGTCTGAGCAAGATGGCCCACACACTTCTCATGTCACTTTTTGTCTCATATCATAAGCTTTTTTAAAGCTCTGTCTTATTGAGAAATTCATCACCCTATTTTATAGTTAGAGCATTACAGGCTTTACTGGCTGAAGAAATTGTTATATGTGATAACAATGTCATTTTGAGGTACTTTAGTATTTCCAGTTCATGCTGCTAATACTGTACTTTTTATTCCACCACATTTATCTGACTGCTAGTTACTTTGATATTACACACAAAACACACAATCAACCTATAAATTATGGTGTTTTCAGTTATTATGTTTGCTTATGCCTGCTCAGGTTGGAGTTGTGCAAAGCTAAGGCATGATTTACCTAATAAGAATGATAAAGTGGTAACTTGTTTCACAACAAAAAGAGAGATATGTAAATCGAGCCCAGTCTGTGTCAGGCCACAGAGCCCTGGGAAGAGGTCTAATCAGGGAAAATAAGTTAATAATAATACAATAATAATAATCCACTAATGTATTATATTTAACACACTGTTAGGGCCAAATACTTCTGTATTTTTACTCAAGTAGAATTTTAATTGACTTTTATGAGTTTTTTACATTGTGGTATTTCTACTTTTACTTAAGTAAAGGATCTGAATACCACCAATTCATAGGAACAAGGAAGAACAAAAGGAAAGCTGACAAAAATAAAAAAACATAGTGAGGATATATGTGCATAGAAATAAAACATGATGAATATTATTTTGTAATTGCAAATCGAAGGAGAAACATTGTAGTTTTAAAGCTATTGTAGGTTTTATAGGTAAGGATTATTCTAAATATCACAGTAACTGCTTCTCAGTTTATAGTAATCACTGGGATTTGGGTTCCTTAATGATTCACTTTTCTAATAATTTTATTACATTATTTCTTGAAAACTGTCCAAAGGCATGTGCAAAAACAATTTAACTAGGATTCATGGCAATATAAACACACGCCTGCAAGGTTTTGATGACAAGCAGTAAAGCTTTTATTGCTTTTTCAAGGTTTTTTTTGAGAATATCTCTATTTTCAAGATTTGTGTACACACTTGTCAAATTCACAATCTAAAAATGTCCTTACATGTATAGTCACACAGTACATGAAAACCCAGCACTGAGAGATCATCATCAGATACATGTTTTTTATTGTATATCCTCATTCTTCGAGTCCAATCCTGGAATTCTTTCTTTTCTTTTTTTTAAAAATTTCTGTTATTTTTTATTTTTATTTTTTACCTCTATCTATGTTTTTCGTAGTATTATATGTTTATACATTTAGTAAATTCAATGCCACACTCCATTTCTCTTCATATACGGTCCTTGTCAAATATACTCCACTAACGGATCCTATCAATCAGAAGCTTCGATCCATCTTCGTGCTAATGGAACAAGTGGCTGTGCAGCAGATGACCTTTCATTATGGACAAAATGATCAAATTATACCAACAACAAAGGTGCTGAACAGGAAAACAGCCTATAGATCATGTAAGAATAGATGTGTGAAGGTGATAGAAATGAGCCAAAAAGTGTGAAATGCTACTATTTTCCAGCTGTGCGTTTCACAAGGCACAAGGCCACAAAAACCTATAATGGCCTCTGAAAGTTATCGACATTAGTGGGCAAAATGCTTCTAAATCTTTACGTCCCAGCCACGCTTTGCCTAAATGCTTAAATCAACTCCTCGGAATTGAATTTTCAAGCCTTCAAATGGCTAATTTGTGCAGCAAGTGCTTTCAGCGTTTTCTCAGCAAATGAACGGCGGCCCTAATCATAAGAGCATGTGGATGGCGCTGCCTCTCCACACCCACCCATGAGACAGCCGCATGGACGGGGAGAGAAACATTTCCACTTAACCACTTAAATGAATATATCAAGAAACTAATTTGCCATTTTAATTGCGTGATTTAGGAAGACGCTACTTCACTTGCCCCTCTTCCATCTTGGTTGATTTCCAATGTGAGCGCACATTAGATTGATCTATGAAAGACTGCAAAAATCACAACACTTAAGTCTTTTCATTTTCCCTCCCTAATTAAATAATTGAAATTCCTGTCAGTGTCTGCACTTAAGCCACACACAAACATTGCAGGCATGCTGCGTAGCTGAATGAATCGTGAAAGGCTTGTTTTTATCCTTTCTTGTTTGTAGCCTTTTCTTTGCCTTCTACCTTTTTCTTTTTTGTCTTCCAAGAGCCACACATACATTCTATCTATCAAGCCCAGAAATAGATCAGTACATCCATTTTGTTGAGATTTGCCCGTCCCATTAAGTGATTGCTTGCAGAAATGGCAGGGGACATTTCTTCTGATACGTTCCCTGAAACAGCGCTGGCAGACATTAAGGACACATTATTGAGTCCCATTTTCTCCCAGCCACAAGGATATCCATTAGAGTGGCACACAGCCCTAAATTTTTCCATTTTCTCCCTCACCAAACTTGACTTTACGCATTATTTCTGCCTCTGTTTTGTAATTTACAGCCACAAATTATATCAGGGAAAAGCCATCTCGTAGCATGTGGCTCCTCTTCCCAGGGCTATTTGCCAAGACTTGATTCTGAAGTGTCAAAATGGGCCCATCGTTACGGCTAATCATGACTGACAGGAGGGTGCTTTAAAGTCCATACAAGTTGGCCCACACTGGAAACTTTTTGTGTGTGTGTGTGTGTGTGTGTCAGACCTCTGGATTTTGTTTTTCTTCCGTGCACATAGAGTGACATGCTGTCTTATACACACTGATGCTTTATGGGCAGAGCATTTTTCTTTGTGTCTGTATTTTCTGAAGCACAACTACTACTCTCTTATCAAAATGTGGATCCAAGTATTCCTCAAGAAGACAGCTAGATTTTGCCTTTACTCTTTGTTTTTTTTTTTTTTGTTTGAATGTAGAGATAAGAAAAATAAAAAGAAGGATTAAAAAAACCCTTAATTCCTGGTAACTACACCCCGGCCAGTATTATGTGAATGAATAATGTCATCAAATCCAATGAAATAAGCAACAGCAAAGCCAGTAATTGAGGCGATATGGCGCTGCAGCCTGTTTGTGTCTAGTGTTTGAAATACAAATTGAAGATTGGATTATTTGAATTTTCCTAACTCATCCTATCATTAGCTTTAAAGTACTCTAGTATTTTTGATAACGTCTTTAAAAATGTATTAAATCAAACATGGTTTTCACTTGTTACTTTTAAATCTCTGAACCATTAGATTTACATTTAATCTTTGTATATAATTAAATTAAATAACTAGAGATGTGCTGGTATACTGGTTTATATACTGTGGTGAAACATCCTAATGATAAAAATAATGCCAACAATTTCTATTACCATCATTACTGTGATTATCTGCATTTTCAGAGGGCACTGTGAACACAGCACAATATAACTGTGCCATGGTATGGGGAGTGCTGCTAGCCTAATGGTTATGGTGCATACCACATAGCCGCAAAGTCCACGGTTTGATTCCTGGCTGCGGGACCTTTGTTGCATGTCATACCCCCTCTCTCTTCCCCCACATTTCCTGTCTGCATCTCTACTACCACTCAAAGGGAAATGTGCCAAAATGTAATCAAAAATAAAACCACTGTGCCTTAGTCCTCACATTATATTATGTTTAGCCTTGTGACTATTAACACCCAGAAAGAAACACTTCTTGCACTCCCGAAAGGCTTATAGACAGGTGGGTTGGATCATAAACCCCCAAAACGCCCTCAAAAGTCCTGGACACTAAAATGCAATGAATTCAATGAATTTGACCTGATGAAGGTCTGAGGACTGAAACACCATAAATAAAGTGAGTACAATGTGTGGGATTATTTGGTTCTTTCACAACTAATAACACACAAACAAACTCAGAACATGGACAAAAACATGAATGGGTGCATAGAATATGAGAGACACAGGCAATATGCTGCATTCAGTCATTTCCAGTCCAACTGTCTTAAACTTCTAACAACCAACCTACTTTTGTTTCTGCTGTTTTAAGTATGTTTGATATTAGTTTATTTCCAGAGTCCAACAAAGCTGCAATGTACAGTTCACTGTTCACTGTTTGTGAAGTCATTTTACTACATTTAGTACTAATAGTAGTATTCCAGGGAAGTTTAATCAATGATGTTATCATGATAATACTGTTAACCATAATATTTATGGCCTACAATCATAGCATGAAAATTTTATACCTGCACACCCCTAAATCCAACATCTGCAGATATATTACCTTGCTGTCAAATAAGTTGCCTCATTATTTGCTTGCAGCAGTCATGGATCTCTTAGAGTCAGCCCCAGAGTTTTGGGGGCCCTAAGCAGGATTTGGTTTGGGGCCCCCCCTCATTGTAACTTGTGTATTATTAGTTTAAGCACAGATAATGTACAAATAAGCAGGGCTGAATCTCACCTGTCTTTGTCATGTCTGAATGTAGAAAGGGTATGACACAACCAAAAGATGTGATGTTAACTGTCGAATAATAGCTTGTGAAGTCAGAGCTGTATGCAGGGTTATAGAAATACCGGGGTCCCCCGGGGTCCCCCCCCCTATTTCCTTTATCTAAATATGTGCATTTTAAGATGTTTGGAGAGCAAAAATAGGAGCATTAAAACCATGTCAGTGGGCAGTAGCATAAATGGTGATGAGCTTGAATCATTTGAATTATAGAAATGTGTCTCAAACATTACATATACATAAGTAAAAAGTGTGTTATACAATAATATATTTATACAATAATGCTGTATTATTACACTATACTTATTCTAAGTGTTTGTGTTGTTGTTAAATTGAGCCTATAGGTTCCACTGTAATTACCAACGAACATACACAGCCCTGGAAGTGGCTGGCAAGCAAGCAAGACACAGACAGACCAAGAGATGCACTGCCCAGCTAGGTTAGCAAGACAGACAGACAAGAGAGAGATAGACAGCACAGCTAGCACATCAACTTAATTACTGTTATTGTAGTGGAGAGAACACAAGTTTACCTGATTGCTGTTCCCGCTGTTTTTTTATCTTTTCGTGACCAGAAGGATAGTTCTGCTTCATCCTCTCATTGAAGTGTGTCTCATTGTGTACGGGAGGCGGACAACCTCCTCACATTTAAGAGTAGGCTTAAGACTTTCCTCTTTGATAAAGCTTATAGTAGGGCTGACTCAGGTGACCCCTGAGCCCCCCCTTAGTTATGCTGATATAGGCCTAGACTGCTGGGAAACTTCCCATGATGCACTGAGCTCCTCTCTCCTTCTCTTCCTCTCCATCTGTACGCCCTCATATCCCATCAATGCTTGTTACTAATTCAACTTCTTCCCGTAGTTGTGTGCTTTCTCTCCTCTCTCTCTCTCTCCTCCTGTTGCTTTCTGCAGGTGTTTCTGCCTCCAGAGCTGTAGAGTCTGGATCTGTGGTTGCACCTGCTGCCCCTGCTCTGCACCCACTGCTGCTATTACTGTTATTGTTCTTATTATTAGTATTGCTATTATAATATTGCTCTTAGTATTATTTCTGTTGGTGTTATCATCAATACCATTACCACAACTATTGCTTTGCATCTCTGTGTGGAACTGTATTGTGCTGCTGCATGTCCTCCCCCTCCCCCTTCAACCCAACCGGTCGAGGCAGATGATCGCCCACCCAGAGCCTGGTTCTGCTCGAGGTTTCTACCTGTTAAAAGGGAGTTTTTCCTTGCCACTGTTGCCTAGTGCTGCTCATGGTGGGAACTGTTGGGTCTCTGTAAATATAAAGAGTCGGTCTAGACCTGCTCTACTTGAAAAAGTGCCCTGAGATAACTTTGTTATGATATGGCACTATATAAATAAAACTGAATTGAAAATTGAAATTGAAGCTGTAAACACTGACAACCGCTTTGACACGAGGGGGAGGCGGGGCCCTTGCGTAATTTGTTGGGGCCCTACGCAATTGCGTATTCAGCATGTAGGGTGGGCTGCTGATGCTTATGATTGGCTAAAGGTTATTGTATGCTTTGAAAAAACATTTTCAGCATTTTCATGCAGACATGTTTGAGAGTGCATATTTGCTTTAGTGTTGCAGGTTGAATTAGTTTAACCTATAACATTGTTACACTGTCTGCAACAAAATGTGTCACGGCTGGTCATTTCACTTGGTGGAAGAGTACCTCCATTTCTTCTTCCAGTGCATTGAAACTTAAAATTCTACAAATTCTCCGTCCACCTGCATTTGTCTTTCATGCCTCCTTTGCCATCACTCCAATCTGCTTGAGTGAGTGTTTTATTTGGAAAAACATGGCATTTTTTGACAAATGTATGTGTAAGCATTAGCAAAATGATGTCCACTTGATCATGACCTCATTACGTGGCTCACTCACTCAGAGACAATTCCAGGGTATTGTGCTATGATAAGCACAATAGCTTGTAAAAAATGCATTCAAGACCAGATCCACCAACAAACAGGTCAAGCCTTTTCACAGTGTCGTGGAGAGCACAATCACAGAGGCGTCAGAAGGCAGCTCAAAGGCCACAGCAGCCTCCCGCTGAGCTGACATTCTCATCGTGCCTTGCCCATTAATTCTGTCATTGTTGCTGCCCTGGCCTCCTGGAGTCCTATCAAAGACTCAATAACCACTGCTTAACCAAAGTCCATTGCCAATTCCCCCCATCTCTCTCCCCCCTCTCTCTGTCGCTCACTCTCTGCTATAAACCATCTGACAGCATGCGGGTGCGCAGAGCAACTGCCTTTCACTTCGACTTGGCTGGGTTGAAAAGGCCATTATTACCCTGTAATTGTGGGAGTCAAACCCAATTAAGCAAATCTGTATGGGGGCAGATGCTCCCCCCCCCACGCACACACACTTCGTTTACCCTTTTCTCTCGCTTGCTGTCACTTCACTTAGGCCGGCTTGATCTCTGATGCAGGCACAACAAGCAGCGGCTCGGACCCCCAGCCGAGAGGGACATGTTGCTAATTGAGTTCTTGCTGGTCATTTGCTCCTTCCAAGTGAGCAAGAAGAAAAACAGAAAACTGCTGCCTCATCTGCTGAGGCCATGGGAAGAAGAAGTGAAATGCCACTCCTGTCGGCAGCAAGCGAAGGAAAAAGAGGCTAGCGAAAAGCCATTTAATCCACAGGGAAGGCGAGAAAAGAGGGGCTTAGACCTGTTCGGCTGCTCCAGCAGGGATCCACGCAGCAGAGAGGGACTCCAACTCCATGAGCAAGAGCTCCCATTCAAGCAGCATGCCACCCCCTGAGTCTGAGACTTCCTGTCTCTGGGTGGGTTGGCTTGGAAATTAGGAGAGTAGAACTAAGGCAATGTTCATGCTTACATGGATAAATCTGAAAATGCATCTTATTCTCTGTGCTTCTTTGCCTCTCTGACCCACTAAGCAGGTGTTTCTGACAAGTGAAAATGTATCATTTCAAAAGAAATTGCAATGTGGATAACTTTGAAAAGCTGGTCTCTGGTTAAAGTGAGGTAGCATGATCATCAGCCTGAATTGCCATTTCGTTTCATTTATAATTTATATCTAGTATAATAATTCTAAATTCTAAATAAATTGATAAACAAATCTGGTTTATTTATTGTTGAAAAGAGGTTTTTCATAGCACTGACTGTCATGTGATCAGTTTTTATAAATCTTGACTTGTTGGTGCACTTTGTTCTTCATATCTGCTCAGTCAACAACAAACAATTCTTCAGAAATTGTGGAAAGCCACAACGGAAGTTGATCAGGTGACCTCTGTTTGCCCAATAGAAGAGCTTTAAGCATTTTTCTGTGGTTTTGGTGTTTTAGTACAACTATTTCAAAGTGTATCTAATGTTTTCATAAGTGCAGAGCCTAAAATATGACCTGTGTGTCATGGCATTAACTTGATATATAAAAGCATGGTCAGACACACTGGTTATTTAGGGTCTTTAATACTGTATTTTAATATTCTCAGGCTCTCCATTAAAGCAGCAACGTTACAATGTGTGATTTAAAAATCACCATTTTTTAAAAATACTTTTAAAATGTGAGATTTGAGAAATGATGTAGACCTAAGTGATATTTTTTTTTATGTGTGTGGGTGTTTTCCTACAGTATAAGGAGAAAGGAAGCCAAACATGGAGCCCCAAAGTGTTCAATGTTAAATAGATGAATAAATAATTATGAAATAAATGTGTAAAATATGTAAATGCAGCAATAATTTGTGAAATTATTTGAGAAATGATTAAAACTCAACTCATTATATTATAATATATATAATTCTGATTTTCATGACAGGACTTTATATTTATTTTATAATAGAGTTTGTTATTTCAAAATGCCCCTTTTCAACAGTCTGATTTTACCTCATAAAGACGTTTTTCCCCAATAACATGTTTATTTCATGTCACTTTTTATTTCATATTGTCACATTTCATAATGTCACTATTTATTTCATAAATTTTCATGACAGTGGTGTTCACCGCCTTCTCACCTTTCTGCCAATCACATGCCCCCTGCCTCTCAAGCAAACAAGCTCAACAACTGCTACCAGATTTGACCAATTAGCACCTGTTAGCGAGAGCAACAGCAATGTCAAAGTCATTCTGAATCAACTATCTACATGCTGCTGTAAATAAACACAGTGACAGAAACTAACATCTTCTTTTGTTTAATTAGCTTAACAAGGCTTCACATGCTACCCACCTAGCTGGCTAACTACCAGGTACCCCACCTGGTGAGCTTGCTTTATTACTCCGCCTCAAAGTGAAAAGACAGTGTTATTGGCAGCAGCTAACTTTAGCTGGTTAATTCAGAGCTTTGGCTGCATTTTGATTAAAGATATTTCTCAGAAAAAGACACACAACTCTGTGAAGAGCAAAAACAGGGCGAGTCAAGTCAATAGGCTTTATTGGCATGACGTTTGACATGTGTTGCCAAATCACAATTACAATTGTAATAAAAGAAAGAAAAAAGTTAAATGAAATTAACAAAAATAATGTGAATAACAATATTAGTTAATAGAATAAAATTGATGAAATGAAATAAATAAATGAAATAAAATTATATATTTATATATTTATATATATGTAATATAAGTAATCAAGTAATCAAGTCTTTTTCTGTGGTTGCTCAGCGTTATTTCCGTGGGGCATGGATATAAAATGTGCGCATGGATTTGTAAACTACGGAGCCAGTCTGTATAATTGCAGCTGGATAGAAGGTCAATTATGATTATGAATTTTTGATCCATGGAGGTTTTATATTTGTAAAACTTTCCTAAAGTCGAGAAAACCGATTTAAAAATCAGTGACGTCATTATAATGTAAAGTCTATGGGCTGAGCGGGAATTCGCGGGCATGAAAAGCGGGAGAAACACTACTGCGCATATTCAGTGGGCCACATTCCCCGAAGTAAACCTGGAAGCTAGAAACTTTCTTTATTCTTATTGGACTAAATAGGTGCTATCTTTGGGTCCGGTATCGCATCCATGGCATCCAATCACAAGGACACGTTGAGGTAACGAGTACTAGCCAGTCACAGCAGAGCCTTGAGTAAGGCAGGACCTGCCGCAAAATGGGTGGGAAAAGAAATAACGTGGTTGCTCAAGCTAACAGGAGCTAGCTAACACTGGCTCTTCACTTCAGTGCTGAGGCCTAGCTAGTTCACTGGCTAGGAAGGTAGCATGAGCAAGCTACATACCCAGCTACTTTGAAGCAAAGGCTTAAAAGCTAAAGAGGTTTAGTTACTGTGTCTGTGTACTATGTTTATTTACAGCCGCAATTACAGTATGTTAGCCATATAAAACCATGTGAGTCAGATTGTTATATAATATATCATCTGGAAGAAAAGTGTTAGTATCAGTGTTTTAATTATGTGTGTCTAAACTCACACTGCCTTCAAAAAGTATAAATATAGAAATAACATTTTAAAGTATTTTTTAACCCCTTCATTCATTACTGTTACCACACTGACAAACACAAAATTACCATAGACAACAAGCTAATCTTTAGCAGCACATAAGCTGATTAACATTTAATGTGAGCATTAAGTTGGATCCTACTAAATTTTTTTCCACACTTTGCTAATGTTAAAATGGCAATGCTAGTTACAAACATCTTTGTTGAAGACTGACAATAAAAAGATCTGCCCAGTAATACCTGAACATTTCTTTCTTGGATTTTTATTTTACTTATGGCAGAGTTTTTACACAGAAGATATTATTAGTGTCTCATTCTGAGCGTAAACACGTTTTATACTTTTGTGGCAGAAAAGGAAGCGATGCCCTACTTTCTTTCCATTGGAAAGATTGGCTGAAAGGCGAAGGGGTGGTGACAATACCACTGTCATGAAAAGTGACATTGTGAAATAAAATGTGCCAAGCAAAGTGGCACTGGGAAAAATTGGCATAATGAAATAAAAAGAGACTTTTACAAAAGGACACTTTTGAAATAAAAATCTCAATAATTTAATAAAAATGATATCCAGTAAAATTAGGCAAATTAATGATGAAATAACATGTCATAATAATTATAATATATATAAAATATTTCACAAATTGCTTGTTCATTTATATATATTAGACAATTTATTATATGATTATTTATTTCATAATGTATTTTATATTTACTTAACATTGAACACTGTGGGGTTCCATGGTCAAATTCCTTGGTAATAACTATGAGGCAATATGGTATTCATTGTTAAAATATATAGGACAAAAATAATAAATGTAGACTTGCATTCAATATTTGATCATTTACAATTCCAATTTTGAACAAATATGATGCTTTGTTCAAAAACATCTAACACTGAATACTTAGATACAAAGTGCTAAATGATATAGTGTAGTTCCATCTTGAAGAAGTGGACCGTTTGAGGATCAGGACAGTCACATGGACTTGTAATCAATCAGTCAATCATTTCAGTCTACACAACAGGTATTGAACTAATTACGCACTGAGAATGCCCACATTGTAAAAACAATGATTTAATCTAATGAGCAGTGTGGCAGTTACTGCAGCCACATAAGCTTGTCCTGGACTAATATGGAGGCAGTGAACAAGCAGGACATTGTCAGCGTTCGCCCCAGTGGGTATCGCATGAATAAGAGCACTCATCCAGTTGATTTAAATGTGTGTGATCTCACGCCTCTTTCACTCCCACCTTTGTTGCCTTCAGAAAGGACAGGTCATAACGGGTCAGCGGACACACACACCCGTTAACAGGCTGTGTGTGTTTATGTGTGTTGGGGGGGGTAGGCTGTTGGCTGAGTGTACGCGCAGCGTTTTCCTTTCTTTATAGGCCACGATATACAAAGCCCAGACCTGGACCCCGGAGGTGCAGGGACTCATGTGGTTCTGAATAACCCCAGCCCCCCCTCCACATCCCAAATACACACACACACACACACACACACACACACTCTAAAATCTGGGAGTGGCTCTCCTCTCCCTGACTCACATGCTTTAACCCCCTTTAACCCCACTGATAAGTCTTACCACTTGTTCTCCATCCTTCCTGGGTATTGAGCAAATGATCTTACAAGGAGACACATGTGTATGTGTGTGTGTGTGTGTGGACATTGTTCAGTGCCTCTGATTTTACTATTTTAATTTCAAGTCTGTGATTGTTCTCCTCTGATAATGGCAATAATAAAACAACCTGTAGACCAGTATTTGTCTTAATGCTGCATTTATGACAAGCACTACAACAAACACATGCGCCTTGTCCCTGATTAGTAGTAGAAGTTTCAACACAACATATCCATAACACTATTTTATTTTACATTGCACTATATTCTTTACATCACAATATATCAATACTATATTATTACTATAATGTTTTTATTATGCTTTTATATTGTTGTGTTATATGCTACATCATGGTATTCTCTTTGATTTCATAGTATTGTATTATTACCATATAGTGTGTGTGTTTGGTGCCGCAGGAAGATATTTAGCGCGTCCGCAGACACGAGAAGGATTTTACACACATATTTGTACACAGTTGTAGATGTCGAATTACGTTTAAAGTGTAACTCCACCCTCAGATTCAGCTAGAACCCTCCCTCCCAGCATATTTAAAAAATGCAACGAGTGAGGGAACAACACCTGTAGGAGGCGTGGCCTCGTGGCTACATAGTGTGTGGGTCAGGGGACATGAGGGAGACTGACTGACACTGATTAGTCTTTTTTTATATAAATTTCATGACGTAGACAGGTCCCAACCGGTTGACTTTATGTTGGCATTGACCTCGCAGGTTCAGGGCTGATTTAAAACAGTAGATGGCGTGTTGAGCCATTTTCAACCCATGAAATGCTGATATATAATTTAGTTTAAAGCTCAACAAAACAAAATTTAAGTGTGCAGTACCTCTTCTATAAAATGCTTCAAGACTTATCAAAATATTCACTTTTGTTGAACATACAATACAATACAAACGAAGTTGAATCAAATCAAATCATGTGATACTCCCCCAATACAACAATAATGACAGGAAAAGTCATGCTTGGAGGAAATTGGAGATTATTGATGATTGTACCTAATGTTAGTTAAAGGTTGGGTAGGCAGTTTTCTTTCGGCAAAAATGCCATATTAACCCTCCTTCAGCCCCTCCTCTTGGCTCTGTTTTCAGGCTTCAGCAAATCTAGCCCGTGACGGGAGACTTTAGCCTATCACAGGTTATTTCAGAGAGAAATAAGGCGCGTTCGTATTGGCTAAGCTACAAGAGCAGATGTGTGTGCACGTCCCTTCAGATGGTGAAAGCCTGACTGAATGGCGGAAAATCCAATACATAAAATAATAAATAAAACAATAAATAAAATTTCCAATACCTCCATTGCCTACAGCGGTGTATAGTACAAAACAACACATCCAGGCTCCACATGGACCTTCAGGCTCATTATGTTCCATGCCATGGCGCTCGTAATGACGAGTGGCAAAGAGGCATGATGACAAACAGTGGGGAATAACTTTTGACGGGGGACAGTGGTGTGTGTGTAGTGTACTAGCCTCTCTTCCCGCTGCTGGATGGCGTTGCAGCTGCCTCTGAAGCCTGGGGTGCTCTGCTCTGTGGCCACGAAGCACTGGAGGGGCGTCTTTGAGAAAACAGGTTGCGGTGGGAGGGACTACGGTCTCGGTGAGGCTCATGCCGTGGAGAGCGAGCCCTACAAGGGATACGGTTTCGCAGGGGAACTGGCTCCATCTGCTGCCTGTCGAAGTTGTGGGTTTGGTGGGAGGGGCTTAGCGAAGTGATACGAGGCAGCAGAGAGAGAGGTGGAAGGTTTTGCTTACCCACACCGTCTAGGCATAGGCCTAATGTTACATTCATTAATAAACTGTGAATTTGATGGTTTCTACCAGGACCACCCCCAATACGCCCACAAGCGGGGACATTTTGACAGGTGCTGTCAAAATTGTAATGTAATGTTAGGCCTATGCTGTTGAATGCATATAGGGGAAACACTGATACTATACTATACACCGATCAGCCATAACATTATGACCACCTGCGCAAAATAATTAGGTCACCCTTTTGCCGCCAAAACAGCCCTGACCCGTCGAGGCATGGACTCCACTAGACCTCTGAAGGTGTGCTGTGGTATCTGGCACCAAGACG